>JANEYF010004296.1:0-157597 GCA_029963845.1 Rhamnusium bicolor | reverse complement strand
ACTATTTTGCATTACAAGAACCTGAAACCTTTTTGATTTACATATTAGAAGCCTATGACAACAAAAGTCAAAAATAGTTGCGAGATTTAAAATCAAATTCCAATATTAGACGAATATATTTAATCCATTCTGTATCGAAATTTTTAACAAATTATTGCTTTATCATTCAAAGGGGATTTCTTTACATTTTAATTATTCTAAACGGTGAACCCATTAATGCATAATCATGTTCATTTGCCAAATATGCAAAAGATATTTCAAAACTATTAATAAAAAGCCACACCGCAAAGGCAGAGATTTTTAAAGACCTTTATTACTGCGATATTAATGAGTGCTTTTGTTTTGCTTTTTGCTGCAAAGTAATTGAAAAAGGCATTGGTCTAATATCTTTGCTATACCTAATGTGCATATTCCATGTTTTGTCTTAATTCAATATTCCTCGTGACAAATAGCCGTAGAAATAGTTGTCTAATAAGAAATAGTATATACCGGGTAGGCCAAAAAAACATACTTTTTATTTCTTTGGTAAATTTATTGTCTCTCAGCCGATTTTAGCTAACTTGATGTCAATGGCTAGTTGATTAGGCTACAAATACTAAATATCAAGATGGCCGAAATACTAAAATCAAAATTGCGAAAGCAATTGAAAGTTATCAAAATGACAGAACTAATGACAGATTCCGAAATAATAATAATAATCGTTTTTAGACTACGGTCAGTTTCATTGGTTCATTGGTTTCGGAGGTCAAAAAGGTTACTTGCCATTTTTAAAATCTGAAATAAAAAATGAGCTTTGATATTTTGCCTGCCAATTCTTAATTTCTTAGGCGATTTCAATGAACTTGGCCTTGTTATGCAGGCAGTAGAAGAAATTGCGAACAGATTATGGAAATGTCGAAATACAAGACTCATTTTCTGTTAGTACTTCTATTGGTACTATATCTTAAATATCAACAATAAGAACTAAATATATAATTTATGAAAAATCTTATCTAGGTAAATAATGAGACCAGATTGTAGGGAATAATTCACGAGAAATCCATAATTAGGTGGTAGATACTATCGAATCATCGAAAAGAAATCATTATTTTCACACACTGATGATTGAATTAAGTAAGTAATAAAGTCTAGCATATCATACCCCTTGAAAGTGATCTCCTTATGCAGCCATAACTGCTGTAACTCTTTTTCTCCAGCTGTGTATGACCCGCGTTGTACAAATTTGAGGCAGTTCTTCACAATATTAGGTTAAGCCTTGTCGTAACTCCTCAACATTATTATATTGATTTCAGCCATTGTCGTGCAGCCTTTGAACAAAATATGACCATACAAAGTAATCCAATGGATTTACTTCAGGACTGCAAAGTAGCTCTCTTTTTGGTTCTATGAAATTGACATTGGCGTTCCTTAGGTAGGAAAAATTATGGGAAAAATGTATTTTTATACCATAGCCGCCGTGCAGTCCTGAGTTGAATCCAATGTACTACCTTGTATCGCCATATTTTCTAAGAAGACTGCACGATGACCAAAACCAACTTAATAATACTGAGGAGCTACGACAAGACATACCCAATATTGGGAAGTATTACCTCAAATTTCAATAGCTATAGACAACTAGAGGTGAAGAATTACTGCAATTGTGGCTGCACTAGGAGATCAAAATCAAAGGGAATCATTACTTACTTACTAATTGAATCTTGTGTGCCTACCACCTAATTACAGATTTTCCGTGAAATGTCCTCTACCATCTCGTAGTATTTACCTAGATAAGATTTTTTATAAATTGTTTCTTCCGAGGTTTCTCCAGTTCCTATTGTTGATTGTCATCAATTAAGATGTTGTAGTAGTATAAGCAATAAAAGTACTCTTAGAAAATGGATCTTGGGTTTTGACATCTCGGTAACTTGTTCACAATTTCTTAGAGTCAATCAATTATTTACGTTAGAAGACCAGGTTTATTAAAATTGGTTGACGAATAAAGAAATGGAAGGCAGATATTAAAGTTTGTTCTTTTGTTGCAGACTTTTAAAATGGCAAGTAGGCCTTTTTTGAATTTAATATATCTCCAAAATCGATGAACTGATATAATTCATTGTAATCTTAAAAAGTAGGGAAATCGATCTTTCGGAACCTGTCATTAGTTCTGTCATTTTAACAAGAAAATAAAAAGTACGTTCTTTTCGGCCCACCCGATACCTATATTTAGTTGCCTACTTTTTGCAATTAACTAGTGATATTCTGATATTTATATTAAGTTTAATTCTATTTTGTATAATATTGTTTATTCTTGATACAGGTAACGGCAACAGATGGCGATAAGGACAGACCACAAAATATCGTGTATTTCCTGACCGGACAAGGGATTGATCCTGACAATCCTGCAAACAGCAAGTTCGACATAAACAGGACCACTGGGGAGATATTCGTGTTGAAGGTGGGTTTTACATTTCGATTTATACGCTTTTATATCCGAGCAAAATGCCTCTATAAGCTATCCTAAGGGGGTATTTTAGCTCTGCTTTATCTTGACAACAAATACTGAGGTATTACTTACATAAGTAGTTACAAAACAAAACAAAAACGTCTTTATAGTTTTTTTTACGACAGGCCTCGATTTCAAATCAATTCATTCGACAGACGTCCAGTATTATTTATTTCCATATGTCTTACCGCCATGACAATATTATTTTATGATAACTTTATAAAATGATTTGCTATTATTTAAGTTTTAAGAAATACAACACGAGTAGACAGTTTTAAATTATACAGAAAGCGACAACTTTAGCTATAAATTAATAATTTCTTTACCTGAATCCCACTTTTGTCAATTCCTCATGTAGCATATGTATGCTTTTATAATTTTTGTACAGGATGATTAATTTAACTGAGTCACTCAATTTCCGGCTTTGTTTTTGAGCTAAAAAAAAAGTGCATACAGAGGTTATAGGTTTTTCCCAGAGAATTTAAATATGGGAATAAAGAAACAATAACTCAACATGAACTAAAACCAATATGATCAAAAAAAATAAATTTGTCAAAAATTAAAATTTTTATTTAATCAGTCGGAGACTAATTGAAAGTAATTCGATATATTACAATAATTTATTACATCTAATTTAGACGCAAATGATGTCATACATATTTATTTCTCCCGAAATTATATAAAACTTTCAGATTTAAATAATCGACATTTTCCGAAATATATATGATATTATGCACCTATTTATTTTTGAATCAATTTTTCAGACACTAGGATCAAATATTTAAGCTGTTTTAGTTTAATATCAATACTTGATCATTTTATTGTCCCATTGTCATTTTATTTTTAAACTATCTTAAAATGGCTATTAGAATTATTTTCACTTATAACTCAGTCGCCGGGGAAAAATCGAGTCAATAGATGAAATAAAAATAAAACTTTGTGGATAGGGGTTTTCGAGGGCGCTTTCATTAAAAAAAAAAAGTAAAATGGGGACTATCAAAATGGTCCCCGATTCGTAGTTTCTCACAAATAACTCGGCTAAAATTATATTTATCGATTAGAAGCTAGTCATCAAAACGAAAGTTTGTTAAATTACGAACAAAATGATACCACGTGGGTTGTTCCAGCTATCATCGTTGCTGAGTAAATATTAAATAAAAGTATCAGAGAGTTGTTTTTCATTTCACATTTTATGTGTTTATGCTTCAAAACCAATTTTGCCGATGATCATCACCTGACACATATGTCTGGTGGCCTTGACGTTTCAGAACGCAAATGTTAACACTGGTACCGTGGTACCATTTATTAGTACTATTAATAAGGAATTTATTCATATGTCGTTTTAAATTGTGCGATAAATACAAACAAAATTACAGCTAAAAGAAAATAAGAAAATACAATTTTGTTCTAATTACCTTGTTATACATAAGGTGGCTTTGGAATACAAAATATAAACACAAAACATTACAGCAATTGTTCAAAATGCTGTCCATTAACGTCAATGCACTGAACTCGCATAGCTGTTTCTAGAAGAACGTTCGCCAATTGCTGGGCTGTTATGGTATTAATTGCGCGGCTTACTCGTAGCTCCAGGTCTTCACGGATTATAACGCCGGTTGCGCAGACAATATTTTTTAAATGACAAACAAAGAAATCAAGGGGTGTTAAATCAGGTGACCTTGGAGGCCACCTACAGGACCAATCGTCGAAATTACGTTTTCTCCGAATCTCCGTTGAAGGTAAGCAATTACTATCCTTGAATTATGGGGAGGAGCGCCATCTTGTTCTAAATACATTCCCTGTCGTAAATGGAAAGGTAATTCAGCTAAACTGTCCTTAATTTCATTTTGCAGAAATCCCAAGTATCTGGCACCAGTCAGGGCTCCATCAAATATTATTGGACCAATGATTCTACTACCGATTATTCCAAGCCAAACATTGAAACCGACCCACACTTGAAAGTTACCCTCTCGTAATAAATTTTGATATTCTTGTGACAATATTTTGTATTTTGTCGGTTAAATAATCACAAATTTGTAAACCTAAACTGGTCCGAAAATAAAATCATTCCCAAAAAATCATTGTTTGGCTGCAAGTTATTCTACAAAATCCAATTGCAGTATTCCATCCTACGTTCGTAATCATTTTCGTACAAGTGCTGGTGCAATTGGTATTTAAAAGATTTATAGTGGTATCTGCGCAAAATTCGGCTTACTGTTTGGTGACTGATTTCCAATTCAAACCCAATTTGCCTTAAAGAAACAGCTTCTACTCGAGCCAAAACATTAATTTCCGTTCTTTCGTCAAGAATGAAATTTTCTTCGGGATCATTGTTAGGCTCACCTCGTAATTGATTTTCAAGACGATTAAAATAATTTCTCGCTGGACATTGTCTATCAGGATATCGTTCGGCATAAAAGGTCTAGCCGCAACGGCATTTTTTCTACATTTCCCTTAAATAATTAACATGTCCACTTTTTCATGTCTTGTATAACTTTGCGGCATTTTGAACACAATTATTAAGAATTTTAAACAATTTTTAAAGACAATAAAAGCACCGGTAAACCAATAAATGTTTGACAAGCTAAATATTTCATTGTTTTCAAAGCCACCTTAGTTACTTCTTAACATTTAATTAGAACAAAATTCTATTTTCTTATTTTTTTTAACTGTAATTTTGTTTATATTTATCGCACATTTTAATACGACATATGAATAAATTTCTTATTAATAGTACTAATAAGTGGTACCACGGTACCAATATGGTTCCATTTGAAAAAAATTGAGTTTTGTCCCAAAAACCATTTTGATGAACTTTATTTGCTCATAAATCACGTAATTTAGTATTTTTGACGGGATTTCGATTTTTCTAGCATTACACGGGTCATTTAGAATAAATCGGAACCGTCGTGGTACACTTAAATGGAAAACTAAAAATTATATTATAAAAAATATTGACGTTTGAAATGACACTTATTTGATATCATTGGATTCAGAAAATTATGCAGAATTCAAAAATGCAATAATATACAGGGTGTTCTATTTAAAAATCGAAAGTTAGTGTCACTTCCGGCGAAACCGGAAGTTAAAGAAAAATACTTGTATGTCAAAAAGTGCCGCTTATTATGTATATAGGATATCCCAAATTTCAATCAATTATCTACAAAACCAAAGGAGAAAAAGGAGGTGTACCATGATCCTATTACACCCGGTATAATTATATATTACCCTTCACCTACTGGTAAATTCTATATACATGTAACAATTTCTGCTTTGTGAATTGTTGAAGTGAATCGATTACCTAGTAAATGAACCAAACTATTTGTCACAGCTTATCAAATAACAGTAATTAATTTGCTACCCCAAGTTTAGGCGCGTTATGCTTCCTGTCTTAAAGTGATTTCCCTCATGATCGATCACACTATCTTAATATTTCACAACAGGAAATAATAGTCGTATGTAAATGGGTTTATTAACAAGCTATAATTTAAAGAAAACACAGAGTGTGCCGGTAATACAAATTAGGAAACTGTTGTAAAATTTTATTAAGAAAGTTATTTTGAAAAAATTTAGTTAAAAACAAAAAACAAAAAGTATGTCCAAAAAAATGTCAGGTTAAAGAAAAAATTCAGATTTTACTGACTCGATTTCCATAACTTGCTAATAATTGCAAAGATATCTGTCAAGCAAATCGTTATTTGTCATACGTGCCTAATACAAATTCATAATTCGTATTTTTGCCTATAACTTTGAATATATTAAAATCTTTGAGGCGATACATCTTTCAGAAGTCTAGAAATCATAAAAACAATTATTGCATACAACAAAAGATAAAGAATTTCAGGTGTTGTTACCTTAATAAATTTATTAAATATACCATGTGTTGATAATTTAAATGAAGAAATACTTATAATAAATATTTAGCAACTTCTGATAATTTGAATTTAAAAATGTAAATGAAATTCTGTAATAGAAATAAATATAAATATTTGACCAACAACACGTGATTTCATGTCAGGGACTGAAACATATTCTGTATCGGCAGTTCGAATTAGATACTAAATCAAAATTCTTAAAGCATCATTCTTTGATAATAACATGCATATCTTAGTAGAAACAGTGGCGGATTTAACGGTAAGCAGGGAGAGCAAATGCTAACCGGACTCAACTGACAGAGCCCTTGTTCAAGCCCCTGTGTTACAGCACTTTATCGGCTGGGTTTTAGTAAGCGGGCCACGGTCTGGCACACTTAAATGGACTAATTGAGGATTTCCAGATTATCAATTTAAACGTACGTAGCATTAGGAAAAAAGTTGATTTACTAAGTGTATTTTTACATACCCTAAGTTATCCTCAAATAGTATGTCTCACAGAAACGTGGCTCTCTACTAATGAAACCAAGACATTCAAAATTGATAAATATAATGTTGCTATCTGTTAGTGTAGAGAAAATACAAGAGGAGGTGGTGTCGCTATACTAGTGAGAGAGGATCTTTCCTACAGTACGAAGGATTTTTCAAAACTTGGTCTTATTGAACAACTCTTTGAAGTGGCGTCTGTTGCTGTTAGTTTCAACAAAATTAATATAAATATCGACTGTTTATGTAGATCCCCCGATACTAACCTTGAAAATTTTCAGTTGCAATTTTCTCTTAAAGAATCATAATACATATGACATATTAAATCTATTATCATCTTTTGGGTACAATATATGTTTTGCTTAATATTTCCGTGTTCAGAAAGATTCAAAAACTTTGATTGATAATGTTTTTACTGACATTGATACTAATTTAGTCGTTACAAAAACTCTTGACAATTTAATCTCTGATCATAATGCTCAACTCTTATCCTTTAAATTACTGATAATAGAAAACAATATTGGTAATATCAGGAAAAGGAAATTTTCCAATGAAAATAAAAACCACTAAGTTTTTATTAGCAAAAGAAATATGGCAAGAGATTTATTTTGAATCTGATGTAAATAAAAAGTTTGACGAGTTTCATAATACATTTTTTGGCTTGTTTAATATAGCCTTTCCTTTGAATTTAATAATAAACTGTAAAAGTATAAAAAAGAAACCCTGCATCACCATCAACATTATTGATGAAGGTATATTTATTAAAGACCTTTACAAACAAATAAAAATATCAAATAATTCTGATCTTAGGTTAAGGTATAATATACTAAAAAAGAACCACGAGGAAAATATTAAATATTCAAAAAAGGCATATTATCAAAACAAAATACTAAATTCTTATGGCATACTAAATTCTTATGGCATACTGACCAGAACATAACAAGTTCGAAACCGGTCTATGTGAGGAATTGACAAATGATCTTAGCTACCAAACAAGACTTGCAGGTTTAATTCAGCGCAGGTCGGGGCTTTTGTCCGCTGAGTAGTTGTTTATTGTAAGTCTTATTCATTTTATATATTATTGTTAATTGTTGTATTTATATATTTTGTGTTTTTCATATATAATTTTTATTATTTTTATTTTTTCTATTATTGATCTGACTTGTGTAAATACTTCATTGTATCAATAAATATCTATCTATCTATGTATCTTCTTCATTTAATTTTGATAGTTATGCCTTAAAGTATCGCTTAGGTCCCATACTCCAATACTAAGTTATGACATATTCTAAATTTCACCAGCCGCCACCGGTTATTTCATAACAAACAACCGAATGTCTGAAAAATTTTCAGTACAGGATAGAACAATAAATTTTTTGTTTTTTTTTATTATTTAAGTAAAACTTACGCAATGATGATGTAATACTGTTCTTCGCTTCACGATTGACAATTTTTTTTAATTCACTTCAAAGATCATTGTGTATTGGAAATCACGCCCATTACTTTGCAAACCTTCTAAATACTGATGCATGAAAATAAAAACTTACCTGGATGATGACCCATTTGAACAAATCCACTTATTTATTTCAGAGAACTTACGTGCGTATTAATGACAAATTTTAAAACATGCATCATCATTATGTTGGTAAAATTGTCTGACACCCTACATGAGGTTATAGGTCTAATCATAAAAAATAAAACGGAGATAACATCTGTATGTAAAATATTTTAAGTTTTCTCCATTTTTCCTAAAAATATCACGAGGCACAACCGAATCTAATTTGAGTGCGAACGGCATTATTTAAACAGTTGTTCAACAAAATGTGTTTCTGTATCAAATTCGATATTAGAATACCCCATACTTTATGACTTAATGTATCCAGAGGACTTCCCAGATAGAAAAAATGTGTACACGCATTTGGTAATTAAAAGTAGATTTAAACAACGCTGCGTTTGATGATTTATTAGACATTAAATCGGGGGTATTACGACTAAAAATACGAAGGCATTGTGCTTTATGTAGCAAATGAAAGTCCTCTGATTGTGAGTATGCAGCCATTGTGGCTGCCTTTTCTTTGTAATAATACTTTAGGATTAAGTAATTTCGACGAAGGAGCAATTTTTCATTCCTTCATATCCCTATTACTGCGGATGTCTTTGTTAATGTATCAAGAAACTACGGTCTTCGTAATTACCATGGAGTAATTTTTATTATGTACTTTACACAATGTCTTTCGATTCAATTTAAGAGTATAAGTATAAAGTTTTCTAATATTAAATTCAAAGAAGAACTTTTTAATATCCCTAAAGATATGGCTACTAGCCTAAAAAGGAAACAAACATTTTTTCAATTTCCTTTAACGCTGTAGATGATCGGATTCTTTCTACTTAAATTGAAATACAATTGCACAACGCCGGATTCTTAATTAAAGCGTAATTAAAGTTAATAGTTATTTTCCTAACATGTAAATGGACGTTGTTTTGCAAAAAAGGAATCAATCCGCAAAACACCCAAGGATTTTGTGTATTTCACCAACTATACTTAAACATACATTGTATGTTGTGAGTTCCACCTAATCCTTTGTCAATAAAGTCTGAAACTAAATTAACTATTTTAACTTCGCCTTTGTAATTTAAAAATCATTAAAAATTAATTTTCCCAGAAATTACATTTTGTGGATTTATTCCTTTTTGCATAACTACATCCAAATGAAAATAGGTACCTACCATAATACAAATACATACACTGGTATTCTAATCCCGCGACTGAATTTAGTTCATTCTGTGCATGACGTTAGCGACGATGCATAATATGGCGCGAATATGAAACCAAATATTTCAGAATTCGGTGTTAAAATTATGAGATTATCATTGTTTTACGAGCGATATTTACTGCTAAAACAATTGTTGTTTATTTATCAATGTTAAAATGCCAAATTGTGCTGTAGCTGGTTGTGGCAATTATATTCGGGCAACAAATGGAACCGATCAAAGTAGTTTTATTTTCTACAAATGAAGACTGTGAACCAGTAAATTGTGGCCTGTCGATGAGATAATAAAATATATTTCAAATATGGAAAATTATCTAATACCTACCTACTCATAACCAATAGAAACACTGGGTCTTAAAGTTTTTCTAGGCTTTTTCAGGTAAAGAAAATTGTTTCTCGCAAAGTTACCAAAATTTCTATTGATCGTGAATGGAATGTACATTCTTTGCAATAGATTTCTTGCGTTCCTTGAATCGCTTTTTTTACATTTCGTCAAATTTGTCCAATGTATATAGCATCGCAGTCCCTGCATTTTAACTCATGTAATACTGTTTTTTGTAACTAATAAAAAATTACGTAAATATTATTTTGTAACGCCATATCCTAAAATGACATTTATTGGACAGTTTCAATGAACCAAAACAATGTCATTATTGACAAGTGAAAAATTAAGAAAAAAAGTGTGAAATAAAGAAATTTTATTTCACAGTGTGAAATAAAACTTAATAGTCAATAGACAAGTTAAAGTTCTTACATCAAACATTTATTAATTATTAACAAATTTCATGAACAATTTTATTCATAATTTAACGAAAATTTATATGAATAGTATTGTTACTAACATTATTTATATTTATTCCTGGAATTATAGGTTCAGATGTGCGAAAAATATTTGATTAATTTATATTAATATGGTGGTTGGTCTGATTTTCACCAACGACTACATCGGCAGACATAATCATTTCTGTAGTATTATTTGAAAATATCTATTTTGAAATTTCCTTTTTTGTTCCGGATGCTATATTCTATATATCCCTCAGCAATTGTTGAGGATTTCCATCCATGACGTTTTAAGGTGAGAATATCAGCTCGAGAACCAGCTAATAGTGATGTCGAAGATCTCCTAAAGCTGTGACCCGTATATTGCTCAGGATTAGATAAGTTAAGGTATTCAGCTATAATACTTGGTATTTTTGAAAATGTATTAATACCAACTCGTTGGACCGTACGTTTTTCTCCTAGATATTGAAGAAAAACCTCTGTGATTCACATAAGTAGGGCGAATAGCATATTTATCATAAATATTTAGTGAATTTATCCCATTAACTGTCTCACCAATTACCGTAAAAGTCCTTTCAATGTGGATCTTCGAATCAGTTACTTTAACAACCAGCATCCAGTCTTTTCTCACAATGTCATCAATGGTCATATTGTAGAGTTCCTCTCGACGACAAGCGCTAGCCAAGCCCATTATTAATAAAACTTTCAACATTAAAAACTTTTCATCTGGTGCTTCTAGTAAAAAACGTTCGACATCTGCACTGTCAAAAACTTTAGATTTCCTAGCCCTATACCCAGTGGATTGTCTTTTCAAAAAAGCTTTTACTTTTTGATAATTGGATACATCTACATTATTTTTTACATTCAAAACTGCTTTAAGCATCGAAAACTTGGCTAGAGATTTGAACATTTTAAAGTTTTTGCTTCTTCAAATAGATAAGTCAAAAGAACAGACTCAGATATGTTACTCACAGTTTTCTGCTTACACCAGTGTATAGATAAATCATATTCTTTTTGGTACAATTTTCTAGATTTCGCTGGTAATAAATCTAAAGTTGCAGCAATTGCTTGCTCCCTGATTTCCGGAGGAGTACCAGGAATAAAATCTTCCACACTATCACTCATTTTGTTCCAAATAATAATCAATTATTGTAAAGTAGAACGTTTAAATCGTTCAATATTTAGTTGTTTTATTATTGGTTTCTATGGAAACAGCAATAGAATTTAGTCATTACGACAAACTTTGTCAATTTGCCGTATTTTTACAAAATTATACTGTTTTCTAATTTCGAATGGCGATACAAAAAATTTTGTATATAACTCGAGACTAAAATGTGTTTTTTTTTTACTCGTGTGATTTATAGCACTCGCCTTTGGCTCGTACTATAAACGCCCCACTTGGAAAAAAAACACCATTTTAGCCACTTGTTCTATAAAATAATATTATGCCGGTTCCGCACAGGAATGCAATAAGAGATATAAATATGTATATTAATTATATGCCTAAGATCAGCAATAGAGTTCGTAATAAATTTAATAAACTGGAATGTAGAACAATTTCAGTAAATAAAGATAATTTAGGTAAAATGTTAATTAATAATAAAGACAAAACTGAAAAGTTACAAAGACAGGAGTAATGTTCAATATTCCCTGTACTCTTGTCAAAGGCCTAAAAAACATTATAAAGCAAATTTCCTTTATATCTTTAAAAAATATATACAGAATTGTTCATGTTTGATGACATGAAAAATTTATAATGATAAAAAATATTGATATTAATATGAATTAATAATGTTTTAATACATCGCCGTTTCATTTTCTTCGTGAACAAGTTTTATTTATTTTGCAGATATTTGCCAAATATCTATGAAAAATATTTGCCCAGTTAAACAGAACTAAACATTGATAGATTTAAAAAAATTTTTAGACCAAAAATTAAAGCGCAAATGGAATATGTTAGAAAACATTTTTCTTCAATCTCTTCTTATTTGGTATAATTTTCTTATATTTTGAATTAATTTTATTTTTCATTATTACATTCCGTTGAAGGACATCCTCCGGATAATGTGCCATTTTAGTCGATTTCCAATTTCCCATTTCCTAGAAAAAAAACTTTCTTGTATACGGCATTGAATTTGGAAAGAAATTAACACAAAAAAGTCAAGGTTTAATGTCACATGAAAACCTCTTTAATTTTAAATATAATAAGATATTGTAAAACATTATCGTCGTAAAGAAATACGTGCTGCACTGTCTGTGTTGTTTAAAACCAAATCGATAATAACACCATATTTCCCGTCAATGCAAAAAATAAAATAAAGTCTTATAAAACAGATCTCAGCAATAAAAGATAAGCAAACATCTATATATTTTTTACCTCTGGTACATTTCTCGATACTTTGGATTTATAAAATGAATCAAAAAAAGAATACAACCCGCATCGGGTTATTTGTTTTGCAGAAATAAATCATTGTCACTTCAACCAATCAATACTGCAAACTTATCGTAAGTAATACCTGCACATCTTTATAAATCGTGCCCGAAGTCAAACAGGCTGTCTTTTTATATATCTGTCTGATTCTTATAATAATTACTTTCGCCATATATCGTCTATGACCCAACTCTTTGATTTATCGCTGGCAAGTCGGTCGTTTTTCACATTATATACGCCATGTTCAGGCGACAAACTTTATTACATAAGTCCTCTTTTTCTAGCCTTTGGACCGAGACCAACCCAATGGCAGACCCCAGTGGAGATTTACCGTATTTGCTCAGGATGAAGGCGGTGAAGGGCTAGTCGGATATGCCGACGTCCAAGTGAACCTCAAAGATATCAACGATAATGCTCCAATCTTTCCGCAGGGCGTTTATTTTGGAAATGTAACGGAAAATGGCACCGCCGGGATGGTTGTTATGACGATGACGGCAGTTGACTACGACGACCCCTCAGAAGGTACAAACGCTCGTTTGGTATACTCGATAGAAAAGAATGTTATCGAGGAGGAAACCGGATCGCCCATATTCGAAATTGAATCTGAAACCGGTGTTATAAAAACCGCGGTGTGCTGTTTGGATAGAGAAAGGACTCCAGATTATTCGATACAAGTAGTGGCGATGGACGGTGGAGGGTTAAAGGGTACAGGGACAGCTTCTATACGCGTTAAGGACATCAACGACATGCCTCCGCAGTTCACAAAAGACGAGTGGTTCACTGAGGTTGATGAAACCGACGGCACGACTCTTCCAGAAATGCCTATTCTCACAGTTACAGTACATGATGAGGACGAGACCAACAAATTTCAATATAAAGTAATAGAAAACAGTGGTTACGGTGCAGATAAATTTACTATGGTTAGAAATAATGACGGCACGGGTTCGCTAAAAATAGTACAACCTTTGGATTACGAGGACTTACTACAAAGTAACGGATTTAGATTTAGAATCCAGGTAAATGATAAGGGTGAGGATAATGACAATGACAAATACCACGTAGCCTACTCCTGGGTCGTCGTACGGCTCAGGGATATCAACGATAACAAGCCACAATTCGAACGGCCCAATATTGAAGTATCAGTGTTTGAAAACGCAGAAGTCGGCAAGACCCTAGAGACTTTTAAAGCTACAGATCCCGATCAGGGGGGCAAAAGCAAAGTATCGTATGCAATTGATAGGAGTTCAGATAGAAAGCGTCAGTTTTCTATAAATCAAGAAGGCACCGTCAGCATTCAGCGCTCACTTGACAGAGAAGATACGCCCAGACATCAAGTTAAGATACTCGCTATTGACGACGGCATCCCTCCGAAAACAGCCACCGCTACACTTACTGTGATCGTGCAGGATATCAACGACAATGCCCCCACGTTCCTAAAGGATTACAGACCTGTTGTGCCAGAGCACGTTCCGCCGAGGAAAGTTGTTGAATTATTGGCAACAGATGATGATGATAGATCGAAGAGCAATGGACCACCGTTCCAATTTAGACTCGATCCCAGCGCTAGTGATATCGTACGAGCCTCCTTCAAAGTCGAACAAGATCAAAGTAAGTTAATTGATATTTCTATTTTTTACTCTTTCGAAATGCTTAAGAACTTAAAATAAAATACATAAATATACAGGGTTTACGAAAAGTAAAGGATTTTTTTTCATTTATAAGTGTAACCCTCGCCTGTGCAGTTTCGGCTTTTGTTTCAAGAATTGTCTCATTTATATGGTGTTTTATGTTTTTTTTTATACGCAAAGTTTTAATTTTTTAGTATTAAATGGAGTTGATTGTTCCATTCATTCGCAAATAGATAATTTTGCTGCTTACATATCATTCAAAGTAGAGACTAGTGGAGTTCAAAAATTAAACGAAGCAGGAACTCGTGCCATATACCTCAACAATCAAAACAACGATGCAGCAACCAAATGTTACTGTGTTCTGTAGTTCCCAACCTTTTGTTAGTTTTTATTTCTGATATATCCCACCCCTAGATCCAATTTACTTCATGCTACGCTGACGGGGAACAGTAACTCCGAAACATATTTCCTTTTTTTGGGGTATATGGCACTTATTCCTGCCTTGTTTAAAAATAACTATGATGAAAATAAATAATTGCGAAAAATAGTTTACTACCACTGTCAAGAAATCTTTAAAAAAATTAAAACGCTATCGTCTTTATTAACACCAATAATTGAATAATTTAATCGATAATTTGCAGTTAAAATGACACCCATTGGATATTTCGTAATATACAAGGTGTTCTAAAATTATGTAGCCAAACTCTACAGTAAATACTTTATATCACTCATTGTAAACAGTTGTATATCTGAAAATTATTTTCCAAACCTGTGGAAACTTTCTACAGTTTCGCATTTACCAAAAGTTGCTCAACCTGAAGATAATAAGGATTTAAGGCCTGTTAGTGTCTTACCTCCGCTATCCAAAATATTTAAAAGGATAGTCTCAAATCAAATTAAAGAATACTTAGATCAGTACAACATCTTACTCGTAATGCAATCAGGCTTTAGAAAAAATATAGTTGTAACAAGTATTATGTCATATTTTTGATGATATTTTACAAGCAACAGAAAACGATGAGCTCACTGTTTTAGCACTCATTGACTATTCGAAAGCATTTGACTGTATCAGTCATGAGATTTCATTAGGGATATTACATTATATAGGCTTCAGTAATACAGCAATAACTTTTGTTGAAAACTATCTTTCGAATAGGAATCAAATTGTTAGGATCAATATTAATAGATCGACAGAACGAGTATTTGGTCGGTACAACAACGGTCTATTTTTTTGGACCGCTAGTCCTTCAATATACACAAGCCGGTTTCATATCTCTTCAAATAAATACTACCAAATTGATATGGGATGCTCTTGTACTATCACAGTTTGCATATTGTGATATTATTTAAGACCCTTGTATAAATGTAAAAGCATCAAGAAGAATTCAAAATGTCAAAATTCTTATGTTAGATTAATTTGTGGTATCAGACGTGGTGAACATACCTCAGATAAGATTCATGAAATCCATTGGCTTAACATGTCTAACAGGCGATTACTACACTCATCTGTATTTTTTCATAAAATTGTGATATTGAAGACCACCTTATTTATACACTAAAACTCAATTTAGAACTGATATACCTAGTATAAACATAAGAAGAAAATCTTTGATTACCCCACAAGCTCACAGATCTGCATTATATGAAAGATCATTCACATATAATATTGACAAAGTTTATAATGTTATCCCTAGTGCACAAGGAAAATATGGTATAAATAAATTTAAATTTGATATGAAAAAACAATTTTTAGATAATCAACATAATTGTAACGGCTAATTGAATTATCAAACGTTACACATTCAGTAATAGATAATAATAGTTATGTGTGGTCCTAAACCACACTAAGCACATTAGTTTTAGTTTAGACTAAGTAGGATAAGGTAGTGAGGAGGTTAAATGAATGAGCACCGTAAGCTGAATTTCGCCTCCTTCCAATAAATAAATAAAAAATAAATAACAGAACTGTTATATTGTAACTGGGGTTTGTTGGTAAATGAAGGTCATTTTTTTTTCGGTTTCCCGACGCTGGACAGTCCTCCCGTGGCCTCCGACGCCGCACGGGAGTCGCGCCAGCACATTAACCACAACCACCCCACATCCCGTAGGGTTAGTGACTCTAGATTCCAGAATCGTGTGTCCTAAGCAGACGGAGAGAACCCAGAATGACCGCCTTCTGCATTTGGCCTGCCAGCCACTCAGCTGATTTTTGACATGCCGGTATGGTCTTCAGTTCCGATAGCACCATAGGCTTTATTCCTCCGAGTACACCGATTATTAGAACAACCATTTTGACCGGGTACAGCACTTGGAGTTCGTACCGGAGATCGTAGTATTGGGTCCGTTTTTCCTCCTCCTTCAAGACGATGTTTTTCTCCGCAAGTGCCAAGAGCTCGATGGCATACATCACCCTGAGCTGATGGTCGAGAAGGACTATGTTAGGTTTGTTGGCTTGGATTAACCTGACCATTGGAAACGAGTAGCTCCAGTAAATCCGGCATTTCTCGGTCTCGACAACAGACTCAAGATCTCCGAGGACGCAAGGGAGCACTGGTGTCTGGTCTACCCCGTACGAGTGCTTTAGATGATAGTATAGCACACGTAACACCACGTTATATCGATGGATGTAGGTCAAAATTGCGTATACTGGGCATGCAGATAGTAAGTGCATGAGCGATTCCCGCGCCTGACGGCAGGTCCTGCAGCTGATGTCAGGAACCTCTACTCGCCACACGCGGCTACGGTAGACCAAGGTGTTGATAACACCATCTTGGCAGTCCATAATGAATCCCTCGGTCTCTAACTTAATCCCGGCTAACCTTGGAAAGGCAAATGTCAGCCTGGTCGATAAACCCGGTGTTTCTATGTTCTTATAGAAGACACCATGCTGGGGTTTATCGACGTGCTGCCGAAACAGGTTTTCCTGTACGGCAGCTCTAAATCGGGCTTTCAGGCAAGTTGGCTGAAGTTCAGTGACTGATTCTACGTCAGCACCTCGCCGGCCACCTCGTCTTATGTTGAATGCGTGACCGAGTTCATCTGCTGCCCTTTTTG
Source organism: Rhamnusium bicolor (assembly GCA_029963845.1). NCBI lineage: Eukaryota > Metazoa > Arthropoda > Insecta > Coleoptera > Cerambycidae > Rhamnusium > Rhamnusium bicolor. Next base: position 140,093 of record JANEYF010004296.1, on the reverse strand, counting down.
CTGCCTTGAATTATCCTGCCCCACTCCTACAGTTTCGTGATGTTTTACAAACCGCAAGAGGGGATCTGAGCTCCTGAGGATGTTACATGCCATACTCAGTACTACTCTGGCGCAAGATCCTCGGTCCCCCGTTGACGTGGGAGGTACACACGAGGAACGGACGATCTAGGATGAATACTTCTGCGAATATTCATCATCTTGCGGGTATCTCTGTCTAATTGATGCAGCTCATTTACCGTCCACTTTACTCCTCTACTACTAAGGAGTAGAGCAGAACCGGAACTGCAAGCATATTAGTTGCAGACACCTTGTTCTTCCCCGAATGTTCGGAAGACCAAATCTTTCGGAGGCAGTGCATACCACGGAGTGAATCCTTTATTTGTGTTACATCCTGGATGTGCCTCTATTGCACACCCAGATATGTATAGGTCTCTCCGGCGTCCAGATGTCTTAGGATGCTTCCGTCTGCGAGCTGCGAAACTTCAGAGAATTCCCCGCATCGTCCTCTCTTGAGGTAGACGACTACACATTTGTCCAACCCAAACTCCATACCAATTGCCCGCGTGTAGTCTTCGACCACCGTAAGAGTGTTTTGTAGTTAATGCTCTCCGAAGGCATAAAGTTTAAGATCATCCATATAAAATAGATGGGTGACCTTATGCCTCCGGTCGCTGGGTGGTCCACATTGATATCCGCGGGTTTGGCAGAGCCCAACAGACAACGGCAGCAGTGAGATGCAGAAGAGGAGAGGATTCAGGGAGTCACCCTGGAAAACTCCTCTCCTAAATGCCACCTGCTCTGTCGTGACCCGCTGTGAACCTGATGTTATAGTAAAGCGAGTCTTCCAGATCGGCATCAGCTGTTCTATGCATCTCACTAGTGGTGCTGGTACCGCAAGACATTCGAACAAGTGCAACAATAGCTCGTGCGATGTTGTATCAAATGCCTTGCGGTAATCAATGCAGGCCATCGATAGATTCCGCTTGTATTGTACAGAATCCTGTGCAATACAGTGGTCTATCAGCAGGCTATCCTTGCAACCTGCCATGCCCTTTTTGACATCACTCTGCTCGTGTATCTGCTGGAAGACCGGATCAACAGACCTCAGTGTCCTAGCAGGAGTTGAGGCAAGTGATCGACCTATAATTCTTCGGGTCGGAAAGATCCCTTTTTGGGGATAAACACAGTACGTCCCTCGACGAACCAGTCAGGAATCTGCTGCCCCTCGTTCAACCATGAATTGAAAACTCGCGCCAGACGGCGGTGAGTAGAAGGAAATTTCTTCCACCACCAGTTGTTAATGCCGTCTGGGCCCGGGGCAGCGAAGATCTTGGTACCAACAAGTGCTTGTTGGATTTCCTCCGTACTAATTGCCGGACACATTTCTTCCGGCTCTTCCATGTGCCTGTGGCACAGAGCCTCGAAGTGTGCAATTGCTGGAATGTCGCTATAGAATGGACGCATCATTTCGTAGAAGGTTTCCAGAAGGTTTCGACATCTTCTACAGTCGGCGGATTATCTACAACACGCTGTGGCTCTTGAAAGAGGGGAACAACATGTTTTGCTCCATACATGAGCACTCGGATCCGATCTAGACAGTGCTGTTTGATGGTAAGCATCACTGCCATATTTAGAGTGTGGTGTTGTTGTCTTAGTCCGGCTGCTATGCGTCGTATCTTGGGAGGGACTAAAGACTCAACCATTTTTTTGTATTTCAGTACACTTTGGATTCGAGAAGCGTGTTGTCTGGCCGACTGTATTTTGTACACGTCGCTTGTCCTTCTCGACTCCGTTTAAAGTGTTGACCTCTCACGGGGGACGAGTTGCTTCGCGGCATTGTACACAGCACAGTTCATTTGCCAAATGCCTGCATCGTCTGGAAGTTCCTCCTTGATGACCACGTCCATTTTAGCTAGGTCTAGTGGCTTTAGGTTAACCCTGGTGTTAAGGCTAATCCTCGTTTTTAAGTCTACATCGGTGAACTCTAGGATGTTCCCCATCAGCTGCCGTGGTGGGATTGCGGCTGGCAGTTTTCTCGCCGATAGGGTGTGTTTACGTAACCTGTCCTGCACAAGAAGGATACTTGGTTTCTCAGATGTTGTTGAGAGACGGCGCGGTATTCTGGATGCATGATACACCAGTTATCATGTAACCGCACTATGTATCCCCTGTGGTTAGGGTCACTGATATCGTAGCAGGTCAGCAAGTTGTCCTTTAGTTCCCTCGTCCACTTAAAGCGTCCAAGTACAATTGCATTGTCATCGTACGGACCGTCCGCTGAGGCCCCTTTCTGTCGCTGACTTCCATCCGACTTAGGTTAATTGTGAGGAGCCTGTCCTCTATTTTTTGTAACCAGAAATAGAAGGGGTACCAGGTGGTTAGCCTTGGTACCCTCCGGCCGATATTTGTCAGGCAGAGGTAACTCTCTACATATTTAAGGATTTACACCCTTTCAACAATACGATGGAGGAAAGAATATTGTTTGTACTGTAACTCAAAAACCATAACAGATACGTATATCAAACCTATTACTTTTTGTTAAGGATCGAAACAGTTTTATACATTGACTCAAGAAAGTAAGCAGGAGACTTAGATTGCGCGCATTAATAAATATTTTTGAATTCATCAGCTGCTTAAAAAAACTTACTTTAAAATATGACTTTTCAATCATTATTATATAAATATAATTTACCTCTCATATTTTGATAAGATTCTCCGTTTTTGTAAAAACCATTTTCAAAAGTCTGATTGCATTATAATCTTCTTCTAGTATAATTAATATTATTAAGTATAGTAGGCTTCCCTCATTTAAATTAATATCTGTCAAAGTGAATATATTATAGAAGCAAAAATCTACTTAATGTTTAATAACGAACCTCCAGATATGTTTTTAATAGTGGGCGAATGTTTTAGAAATGGTAAAGTAGCAGTGAAGCATTATTCGAATAAGTTTCCAGTTGATTTTTGCGAAAACGGTAAATTCTATCAAAATATGGAACGTATATAATATTCTGTAATATCATCGCATTTTAAAGCAATATGTTCAATAAAATTAATGAAATCAAACATATTTATTAATACACGCAACCTAAGTGCCAATGCATCGCCCCTGACCATTTTCTTGAAGAGTAAGATCCGTTAAGATTCTAAACAAAAAGCAATCTCTAAATAATTTTGATATACGATCTGTTATGGTTTCTTAGTTACAGCACAAACAATAATTTTTCTCAATTTTTGAGGGAGTGTAAGGTGTAATTCGAAATATAACCAAATATTATTTATAATATTGACCAAATATTTTTTCAATAGTTTTCATTTTATATCGAACCCATCTACTTTTTCTAAGGGTTTGGCCATATAATTTTGGAATACCCTGTATATGGAGAAGTTAGATTAAGCAAAATTCAAAATTAAGATGTTCATTATTTACCAGTATGTAAATTTGTGGCTCTATTTTATGTATATACTCCCAATATAATTACTTTTTCTCCGGATATTAATTTGTGTACCGTATTTAATTTGTCGTATAGAGTAGATTGTCATTTATAATTCTGCGTAAAAGTAAATCAAAGAACCTGACAGAACTTATTATGCGACTTTCTAGCGTATCAAATGAAATTTAAATTATCGTTATAAATTATATTAGGTAGGTACTTAAATTTATGTGATTATACTTATAGAGGGTATTTTTACAAATGTGTCCAATTGTGCGGAACGATCTCAATATGCGTTAAAACTTAATAATGCGTAATATTAATTTCTTGCAGAGGGCGCAAACGGAGACGGCATGGCTATTATAACTTCTCTCAGATCGTTCGACAGAGAACAGCAGAAAGAATATTACATTCCCATTGTGATAAAAGACCACGGAAATCCTGCAATGACTGGCACAAGTACACTTACGGTGGTAATTGGTGACGTGAACGATAACAAAATGCAGCCGGGTTCCAAGGAAATATTCGTCTACAATTACCAAGGTCAAGCACCGGAAACAGAAATAGGTCGTGTGTACGTCTACGACCTGGATGACTGGGACTTGCCGGATAAGAAATTCTACTGGGAGGGAATAGAACATCCTCGTTTCAAACTGAACGAAGACACGGGCATGATCTCAATGAAACACGGCACTAGAGATGGCACTTACCACTTAAAGTTTAAAGTGTACGACAGGAAGCACACACAAACAGACGTCCCAGCTAATGTTACTGTTACAGTCAAAGAAATTCCTCACGAAGCAGTAATCAATTCTGGCTCTGTGAGAATTGCAGATATCACAGACGAAGAATTTATAAGAATATGGGATTACCATTCCCAGAGTTTGTCAAAGAGTATGGCAGAAAAATTCAGAGATAAGATTGCGGATCTAATGAATATCGATCGCGAAAATGTGGACGTGTTCAGCGTCCAGCTCAGAAGGAAACATCCCCCTGTAACGGATGTGAGATTTGCCGCCCACGGCTCCCCTTACTATAAGCCCGTACGCCTAAATGGAATTGTTTTAATGCACAGAGAGGAAATTGAAAGAGCTGTTGGTATTAACATTACCATGGTAGGAATTGACGAGTGCCTGTACGAAAATCAAATGTGTGAAGGTTCTTGTACAAACACTCTTGATATAAGTGCCTTGCCTTACATGGTGAATGCGAACAAGACAGCTTTAGTCGGTGTCAGGGTTGATGTATTGGCTGAGTGTACCTGTGGGGCCAGAAACTTCAGTAAAGAAGAAAACTGTCGCAACACGCCTTGTTACAACGGCGGCCGGTGCATCGAAACACGATATTCATTATCCTGCTCCTGTCCGGCTGGCTATAATGGACCGAGGTGCCAGCAAACTTCTCGTAGCTTCCGAGGAAATGGATGGGCCTGGTATCCAGCTCTGGAAATGTGCGATAAATCTCACTTACACTTTGAATTTATAACTCGGAAACCTGAAGGTTTGTTATTGTACAATGGGCCCATTGTTCCTCCAGAGAAAGATGAAGTAATGGTGTCGGATTATATAGCTGTAGAATTGGAGCGTGGATATCCCCGTTTGCTTTTAGATTTCGGTTCAGGGACGTTGGAATTGAGAGTTAAAACTAAAAAGACCTTGGACGATGGAGAATGGCACAGGCTTGACATATTCTGGGACACGGAAAATGTAAGGATGGTAGTAGATTATTGTAAATCGGCTGACATATCTGAAATGGAAGACGGAACACCTCCTGAATTCGACGATAGCAGTTGCCAGGCTCAAGGAACTATTCCTCCGTTTAACGAGTATCTCAACGTTAATGCCCCTCTTCAGCTCGGTGGTTTATATGTTGAACAGTTCGATCCTACTCATTATCATTGGCAGTATATGCCTGTAGGAAAATCATTTGACGGTTGTATTAGAAATCTATTTCATAATTCTAAGCTCTATGATTTAGCACACCCAGGTCTCTCCAGACATAGCGTGCCGGGTTGCCCGCAAACCGAGGAAATATGTGGACGATCTGATGCCACCTCAAGGTGCTGGGAGCACGGTACATGCATTGGAAGCTTTAATGAGGCTAAATGTCAGTGTCGCCCTGGCTACACTGGACCCGCATGCACAATCTCGACCATACCTACATCATTCAAGCCACAATCTTACGTCAAGTATGCTCTAAGTTTCGAACCGGACCGTTTCTCTACACAAATACAACTTAGATTTAGAACAAGGGAGGAGCACGGGGAATTATTCAGAGTATCTGATCAACACAATCGTGAATATGCGATAATGGAAATTAAAGATTCTAGGCTGTACTTCAGATATAACCTGAACTCTTTAAGAACAGAAGAAAAGGACATCTGGTTGAGCGCTGTGCCTGTGGACGACGGCCAGTGGCATGTAGCGAGAGTTAGTAGGTATGGGTCCGCCGCCACTTTAGAGCTAGACGGTGGCGAAGGCAGGAGATATAACGAAACATTCGATTTCGCTGGGCACCAGTGGTTATTGGTAGACAAGCAAGAAGGTGTATATGCTGGAGGGAAAGCTGAATACACAGGAGTTAGAACTTTCGAAGTGTATGCCGACTATCAAAAAGGTATACATATAAAAAAAATATTTATTCAGAACTCTGATCTATTTGACTTCTTTAGGCTGTCTGGACGACATTCGGTTAGAAGGTAAACATTTGCCTTTGCCGCCAGCCATGAATGGAACGCAATGGGGTCAGGCGACGATGGCTCGGAATTTGGAAAAAAACTGCCCATCAAATAAACCCTGTGCCAACGTTATTTGTCCAGACCCTTTCGAGTGCGTGGATCTATGGAACGACTATGAATGCACGTAAGTATCCTAGCACTCCGACGTCTTGTGATTTAGTATTGCTTTCTTAAACAGAAATAAACGAAAAAAAATATTTATTTTTCTAGTAATATTAAGTTTTCATTGCTGTTTTATAAAATTCATCTAAGCCAACTAGTAAAATTCTTTAATTAAAACTAGAATTCAAGTAAAACTGTATTAAATAGAAGTCGTCTTCTAAGGTAAAGCTTTAATGAATATCTTACCGCGGATTTAATGACTCTTCATCCCACATTTTGTACAATTATATGCCATTTTATATCAACGAAGTAAAGAATTTTACTACTTATATTTATCTTTACTTATTTCAGGAAATTTGTTTTGTTAATTATGTATTTTACTTACTTTAATATCCCTAGTATACAGCTCTCTTCAAATTTAATTCGTCAAACGTTTAATTTGGATTCCTTCCTTTAAGTTTGCTTTACTTTGTAACTGAAAAAGAAGTGAGAGTATGCTAGCGACATTTTTTAATTTGCGAAGGCACTGAGTTATTTTTATTATTTATTTTAAAACTTTTCTTTGGTGTGGAGTGAATAAGTAGTTTTGTAATTTTATAATGTAGAAACGCACCAACCAATTTGCGATATTATAAAACATTAAATAGCCATAATTTTAAATAGAACACATTAAATAGTTTGCGTTCTTGTTTTAATGAGAAAACGGAAAATTTTGTAAGTGGGGCATTTTCAGTCCACTTGGAACAGAGAATAACGACGCCGGCATTGGCGACGAAATGTTATCTCGTAAATTATTACCAGCTTTCGGTTTGCCAACTTTTTAAACGATTCATTAATATTTTACGATGACTTGTTTTGTCCCTGCATAATTCATTCTTCTAATAGCGCAAATTTTATATGTCATTAAATTCTTATTGTACAAACATAATTGATTGATTTACTTGTATAAAATAATATCTCGATCTCGGTAGGTAGCTTTTCAACATGTGAAATTAATTTATACATATCGCTGTTGATTTGGCAATACTGTTTTGAACCGTTCTTTGAATAACAATGTTTGTGACCTCACCAATAATGTAAAATTAGTTTAATAAAAAAAAAACTAATAAATTAATTTTTCCGTCAGATTTTTAACTTATCACCAGTACTAATACACCACAGAAATATTTTTAACACTGACGTGGTTTTCCACAAAACACCAGAACACCATATACTGCGCTCGACGCGCGTTTCGCCAACCAAGTTGGCATCATCTGGAGATGATTAAAACTATCTTTATGCTAACAATGTATCCTACCTATACCTAACCTATTGTTACAATTCGGAGAACAGCGACTTATTAACCAAAACCAATAAAGTAGACTATATGGGATTGGTCCTCTGTCACTATTCATATTATTTTTACACTTTGTAATTTCCAAGCTTTTCACATGCATCCAGATGTCCATAAAAGGGCGAGGAAGTTGAAGTCTCTTTAAGTGTAAGTTTCCTAATTATTTTATCAACTAAATTTACAGAATATCCATTACTCACAGCTATATTCTTAATCAATGTCCTTTCTTTTCAAACCTCTCCTTATTGAGGAGGAACTTTAATAGGCGGTGAACTAAAAAAATTAAACTCGCCATTTTTGGTAATGGATTTCCAGAAATTTGTTTATAAGGACCAGTACTAATCAGGTTGTATATACTTTTATAATAGTATTCTTTATCTAAAATAACAACTTAATTACCCTGATCAGCTTTTAAGTAACAACAATCTTTTTCACGGAAGCGTTTGAAAATTTTTTTGCCTTTCTAATTACTTTAGTGACAATATCTGTGGAGATTTCGTACCAAAAATGATTATTAAAGTAACAAATGTAACAACCTTATTATTTTAGATTCAAGGAGAATATGGCTCATCTCAAATATGGTAGAACAGATAAGTCTAGTGTTGCCCAACATGCATTTGAGAACAGCCATAAAATATATAGTAGCAATTTAAGATTAACAAATACTAGCACCTGGATGCTCCTAAAAGCTTGGATAATGCAAAGTGTAAAAATTTTATGAATAGTGACAGAGGGCCAATCCCACATAGTCCGCTCCATTGGTTAGTTAGTTACGGTTCACCAAACCGTATCAATAGTTTAGGTATAAATTGTTAGCATAAGGTTAGTTTTAGTATTCTCCAGATGATGCCAACTTGGTTGGTGAAACACGCGTCGAGTACAGTATGGTTTTTTGGTGTTTTGTGGAAGAGGTATTTTTTTCACTTCAAATGGCAAATTGCAAAAAAAATTCCAGTACTCGATAGTCTAACGGTGAATTTACAAAAGAAGAATATAGTGTGTTATGTAGCCAAAATTATAGCCAAATCACTTGTGATATTCAAAGTAGAAAAATAGTATAATGTGTGACGGTGTACATTATCTAATAAGATCATTATTTATAGTTTATCAGTTCTTTTTATTTAACAGCATTTACTTTATTTTATATAAGTTAAGATTTGTTGCTCTTGGCATGCTTAAAATATCTTCTTTTGCCTGACTGTAAATAGTTGCGGAGAGGGCCGCGTCATGTCACCTGACAGTAAGGACTGCATGGACAAAGACGAGTGTCTAGACTTGCCTTGTCTAAATGGCGGTGCTTGCATCAACCTGGAACCAAAACTTCGATACCGCTGCAGCTGTCCGGACGGATACTGGGGGGAAAATTGTGAACTTATCCAGGAAGGGCAAACGCTTAAACTGAGCATGGGCGCCCTAGCAGCCATCTTAGTCTGCTTGCTCATCATATTAAGTGAGCATCTGTCCCCTTTTGGAGGCATTTGGATAGACGTGCATGAGCTGCATGAGCACGCTGTTATTTAGTGGAAAGCAAGGGTCTGTTTGTTTAATGTAAATAGAAATTCGTCAATCAATTTTCGTTGCGTTCTTTTTTAATTCACCCTTATTGACACGCACCGGCATGGCAGTTAAAATGGGCGATGCTTAATTTATTACTGATAATACTCGTAGAACCTGTACTGTGCACACTGATAGGTCATATTTTCCCGTTTAATAGGCGTCATATAAATCTGCTTCTAGGTCTGATTAATGGACGAGCCAAATACCATTTCGCGATATTGCAAAATTACGTATGCAAAATTCTTGCCGTATCAGCGTTATCGCTTCTTAAAATCAACATAAAACTGTAATTTTTGGAGCCATATTGTCGATTAAAACGGGAGTTTTAGTATTTCGCGGCAAATAGATATGTACCGAACGCGCACAAAATTAATATTTCTGTGAAATGGCGTGCACTGGTAAAAATAAAAGTGACGCATAGAACTTTTTTATGATGTTCTTATAACATGGAAAGTTTAAGGCAATATCCGAAAATCATATATTTTTAAAATGACAATAGAAATATATTTTACCTTTCCCTCTTATAGTCCGGGCCCCAGACTAGAAACTAATATTTCCAAACATAATACATGTTTTATTCATGCTTACATAGTATAATTGCAAAATTTAAAAATCCATTATTGATAATTCGGAAGTTTATTTCTATACACGTTTACAAATTACTAAAATATGTTATCCATAAGTTACCTTTGATAAAAAATTACTATTTCTGAAAATAAACATTAATTTCATTGTTGGTGCCTCAAATAAGGGCGATATCAATAGAAATAGAAGATAAATAGAAATTAAAAAAGACGCCAAAGAACACTTTACATTAAACGAACACGCCCAGTCAAGTAAAGACATAGACGCCTGGTATGTAGTTAAACCCTTTATCGACATTACAGTTAGCATGTTTTATACTTTTTCCCATCATCTTTCCGATAAAATTCAGTGCCAGAGCAACGAGATATACCATACCTGTCACTGGGTGAGTAAGTAGCTAATTGTCTATATGTACCTTATCTAGATGTCCCCAAGGTTACAAGTTCCATCAAAATACTTGTATCAATGAAAACGAATGCATGTGGCTGCCTTGTATCAACGGGGGTATTTGTAAAGATTACGAGCCCCCCCTTAAGGTATGAATGCATATGTCCGTTCGGCTATACCGGGGGTCACTGTGAATTAGAATTAGCCTCATCGGGTGCCATTATGCTGTCCAATGATTTCATATTAGCTGTAATAGTCTGTCTATTGGTACTTCTAGGTGCGTATATAGTCACATACTTTTCACAAATGGTCATTCTCAAATCGTAAAATATACAGAATGATGAATATTTAATTTGCGATTATTTAATGTTTCAAATCAAACTCTTGGTATTTTAAAATTCTGTTTTTTTTTATGATTTAAGTATGGTTAGTTATAAATATTACTATCGCTTAAATATTCAGTTACATAAATGGTTGTATCTACTTCATTAAATTAAAATTATGACGTGAGGAGTCAAGTTTCACTGTTTCATTGTTATGAGCAATGAAAATGTAACAGAGGTTAAATTAGTCATTAATTTGTTTCCATTAAGATATACATATAGTGATATACTTGCTTCCTTGCGATCTGCATGGAAATAATATGCATTTGTGCACATTTGCACACTAGGTGCAAACACCCATAATGCATTTAGCACTTACATTAAATATCTGGTAAATTTACACTAATAAAACACGTGTGAAATCATCAAAATGCATGGATATTTATAAAGTTTGCATTTTATAATGCTTAGTATGAAACACGGGAAGAATCAAATTAAAAATGTACTAGCTAAAAAAGGATTTTATATCATCAGATTGATAATAAAGACAATTTTTTGGGATAGGTTTTAAACGGAAACATTCACCAATTCCAACGCGAACCTTTTCATCGGATAATAATATTCAATCCACTTAAATTATTATTTGAAGGTATTATTATAGCAGATATAAACGTATGTAGAGGGACACTTATGCAGAAATACGTCTGTAATACGATTTCCATGGAAAAGTAACACTGGAGAAGATTTTAATACAGAGAATTATGTCATTTTTTAACTTTATGTGTAATTGTTGGTTATTAAAATGACGTAAAACAACAAAGTCAATAACGTTGTAAATATTGGTATCAAGAATATTTTTTACAAGATTGTTCCTTTTGTTATACTCTTTAAATAAAGTGTCCTTCAGCTTCTCTATGAAGTTAATGACTTCCAAAATGTTATATTTCGTGAGGTCTTAGGAGTAGTAATGATGATAAAGAAATATGAACTCTTAAAATTATGCCATATATTTCATCAAGTTCATGAAAATAAAATGAAAAAAAAATTGCAACAAGGCGAGTTTTTAAATTCATTAATAAATTTGATCGGATTGTTTCTTTATTCAGCGATTTCATAAATAATTATGGAACTTATATCATCTATGGTTAATCCCATCGATTAATCAGAATTGCCGCATTTTCAAACCATGCCTTGGATACGACGATGGAATTTCATCAATGATAGGAAATGCTCGATAGAATCTATTGGTCTTTATTCCGTTATTTAGCAAGAGATGGAGCCTTATAGGCGGGTTTTTTTAATTGAATAGATGTGTTATCTTTATCGCTAGTGGGAAATATAAGAGACAGAACATGAACATGATCCATAGCTGAATTTACAAACCCATCCAATGTTCGTCGTATCCAAAAGATTAAAATGCTGACAATTCTAAAGAATGGAGAGGTTTAACGTAGAAGCTATCACATTTGAACTATAATCCACCGATTAATTTATCAATAAAATTAAAAACTCATCACTTATACAACCAATGATAACATTTATTATATGGACGCTATTTGTCCTAGCAAAAGTACTTAAATGTAGTACATAATTTAAAAAATATGTTTAGTTACTTTGGGTCAAACCAGTCACTTTCGTCTTAACAATTTAGAACAGTAACAAGTATCATGTGATAGGTTATTTCCCTCTCATATACATAATTCCATATGGCTTGAATCACAAATATAAAGTATCTTGGATATATAAATGTAATGGCCTAAATAAACGTGTTACCTGGATTTTTTCCCACTGGGCATCGTTGAGATATGACTCGTATCCTCGGAAACGACGCGCTCAATAATTGATGGCATCCCATGGCCTCTACAGATTTCGGTCATAGCTGTGGCTGTGGTCGCATACAAAATACTTTCATATAATTATATATTATGTCATCGTTTAATTTATTATATTTTATTAACTTGTCGCCTCTTTTTCTATGTGTTTGAATTAGAAATGCTGAGTATAATTACCGGAATTAGATTTCAGTGGAAAATTACACAAGACGTATGAACTATTGTCATAAAACTAGATATAATCTACGATTGTAAAAAAAAATTATAATATTAATAACTTTTAAGCAGTAATATTATATATATATATATATATATATATATATATATATATATATATATATATATATATATATATATATATATATATATATATATATATATATATATATATATATATATATATATATATATATATATATAGGTACATATATTATAATACAACGGATAACCAGCTGATTATGCTTTCAATCGAGGAAGGATTGTCATTATTATTATTGATATTATTTGCTATACAAGCCCTGTAAATGATTTACAGACCATTAGGTTAGGAGTTTCACAAATCTCCACACAGTAGGAAATCTAGGTCATTTAATATATATTATAAACAATTGTTTATAATTATTCCCAGTACATTTGTTACAACAGATGATATTTAAAATAAATTATTCTGTGAAATTATTTCCCGTGTTTCTGCTATTTAAATAGTATATTTTGCAGGCCTGAAGTTGATTTACTAATTTTCTATTACTTTATAGTCTTAGTTTTGGTATTTGTGGTATACAATAGACGAAGAGAAGCACATATTAAATATCCTGGGCCCGATGACGACGTCCGTGAAAATATTATCAATTATGATGACGAAGGAGGCGGTGAAGACGACATGACGGCCTTTGACATTACTCCATTACAAATTCCTATAGGAGGACCTATTCCAGAATTATCAGCGTCGAAAATGGGATGTGAGTATAGTTTTAAATTTAGATTTCAATTTAGCCATTTAAACTAAATAATATTTATATTTTATACTGTCATTATGATCTGAATGTGCCAGTATAAAAGTTTTAGGTGAATAATAGAAACACAATACTTCCAATACATTTTATCATAGAAATCATTAAAACAACTACTTAATCTAGAATCAAGAATTAAATAACAGTATTCTTAGTATTAGATGCAAAAAAAATATTGCAAAAAACGAAAACTCCTAGTCCGACATATAACTACTTTCATTGTTATTTAAGACCCATTAATTATTCTATTTTATTATTTTTTTTTTTTTTTTAGAAATGCATACTTTTCCTAGATATGCAATACTGTTATTTCAATGCAGTTCTTGCTACTAGATTGAGTAGTTGTTTTAATGGTTTCTATGATAATGAAGCAATATGTCAGATTTTTTAAAATGTATGAAAATAATGGGCTTTTTTAGGTTAGGTTAGATGTCATGAATGTCATTGTGATTTCCAAATATTCCAGATATTGTCTTTCAATTTAAAATATCAAAATAAATATGATAAATATTCCATATTTTGAATTATGTAATTTAAATATTTTCAGTTCAGTTCAGGAAAAATCAAAGTAGATATACAGGGTGGGGCAATAGTACGTCGGACTTCGATATCTCGAGTTCTACGATAGCTAGAAATTAAAAAAAAATGCAAGTAAACTAGATAAAAATGTCTATAACCGGAAATTATGTCCGTTTATACAGGGCGAGCCAAGACGAAATTACAGGATTAAGTGCCTTTTTTAAATGGAATGCTATGTATATCAGTACATTTTTTGAGGCCTCTTTCTAGACCCTATTGATTCCTGTATTATTATTGACTATCTCCCAACCACTTGGATGTAATGAATTTTTTTGTTGAAATAATGCCATATGCAGATGCATATTGAAAAAATCACCAAAGTCACAATTATGGGTTTTAAGAAAAACTTATGTGAATACTAGTTACGAGATATTTAATTAATGTTTTTGAATCATTTTTTCTTCCTTAAATTTACAGAAAATTGGATTTTCTCAATTTTTTCAAATGGTATGTTTTTCAACGATGTGATGTAGAAACGAAAAACGAAATTCATTTTTATGTACTTTTCTATGGCTAATTGCAACCATTTTCGTTTTATTGAGCAATAAGTACAAAATTTAAGAATAAACTTAAAAAATAGAGGTTTCTTCAAATAATTCATTAGAAAAAAATATAATAAATGCTCCACATGTTGCCCATTTTGATTAACACACGTCTCTATGCGCTTTTGAAATGAGGCCATTTAGTGGGACCATTTCTTCCAATCCATTGATGTGGGTACATAGTATTTAACTGGTCCCTTACTGTAATAGTTTTTTGTAATGTTTTTTGCTGTTTTCGTTATTCGACAAGCAATAAAACCTCAGTTTAGTATAAATTGTCTTATACAAAACGAACATACCCTTTAATTCCTATAACCCTCTTTCCCACAAATTAGCCGCATATCAATCTATGACACACCGAACCTTCAGCTTACCTCTATCTGAGACAGATTTAAAAGAAGAATTAAACACAATAAGACTTATAGGACATAATAACGGGTACCCTCAAAATATAATCAACAATCTAATCTACAAAAAACAAAATAAGTCCCTCTTGAAAGAACTTTATCCCACTATTAACGAGAAAAAAGTTCAAACATAAGTTTCAGTACCATATTCAGGTCAACTCTTCTATTCAATTAGCAACACTTTCCAAATTTAATATTAAAACATCTTTTAGTTCTAACAAAAATATAGGCAGATATCTTTTCAATGCAAAACTAAAAACTGATATCTCTAAAAAATGTGGTGTATATCGGTTAGATTGCCGAGAATGTAACGCCTCATATGCAGGTCAAACAGGTAGATCGTTTGGAGTAAGATATAGAGAACATATTCACACACAAATACAACATTCTAACTTTTATAAACACCTAACAGATTCTGGTCATACAATAACTGACGACCATCAACCTAAATTATTACATGTTTGTGGGAAAAGTAAAAAACTTAATTTATTAGAAGTGCTAGAAATTAATAAATTTAATAGGAATAAAAATTACAACATATTAAACGACCAAATAGATTTAAATAATTCTCCGTTATTAAACTTATTCAGATAACCTGCTGCTAATAAAAATCACACCTATAATTTACTATCTTGAAAAAAACCCTACATTTAAAGACATAACATGTGTACAAATTTGAATTATATTATCAACCATAAAGTGACCCTTCCTTGTATTCAGTTCAGTTTATATTTAAATGAAAGTAAAATCTGTGGATAATTTAGTTTACTTGAAAATGTCCGAATAGGATGAAACTAGTTGTGAAATAACAAATAAAGTGAAAATTAGACAAGTAATAAAAAATGTTTATAATTTTTTAAATTAAAAAAAAAATCTAATGAATTATTTGAAGAAATCTCTAATTTTTAAGTTTATTCTTAAATTTTGTACTTATTGCTCAATAAAACGAAAATGGTTGCAATTAGCCATAAGGATGTACATACAAAAAATTTTCGTTTTTTATTTCCACATCACATCGGTAAAAAATTTAGAAAATTCAATTTAAAAAGTTCTCAAGTGAAAAATAATATTTGGCCACCCTGTACATTTTAGGAAGTAAAAATGATTCAAAAACATTAATTAGATGTCTCGTAACTAGTATTCATATAAGTTTTTCTTAAAACCCATAATTGTGACTTTGGTGATTTTTTCAATATGCATCTGCAGATGGCATTAGGTACTTCAACAAAAAAATTCATTACATCCAAGTGGTTGGGAGATAGCCAATAATAATATAGGAATCAATAGGGTCTACAAAGAGGCTTCAAAAAATGTACTGATATACATAGCACTCCATTTAAAAAAGGCACTTGATCCTGTAATGTGGTTTTGGCTCGCCCTGTATATTCAAACATAATTTACTTGCATTTTTTTTTTTAATTTCTAACTATCGTAGAACTCGAGATATCGAAGTCCGACGCACTATTGCCCCACCCTGTATATCAGACTAGGGGTGTTCGTCTTTATATTGTAACTGGGGGAATTCATGTCTTAAGTGAAAAAATTTGTTCTTTTTGGCGAGCCAATATTTTTTTTAATTTCAATAATATTTTGCTTCTAATACTAAGAATACTGTTATTTAATTCAATGCAATTCTTACTCATAGATTGAGTAGCTGTTTTAATGGTTTCTAAGATAAAATGTATTGGAAGTATTGTATTTTTATTATCTACCTAAAACTTTTATACTAGCGCATTCAGATAAGAATGACGGCATGAAACATAAAAAACTGTAAGTATTTATTATTGTTATTTGTTAGGTTTGAAAGAATGCTTATGTAATATCCAATGATTATTTTATTATTTTTTTCTAAAAATGCGTAAATACGTAGCAATAATGTCAGATTTTTTAAATATTTACCTATTTGAGCTAAATAATATCAATGGTAACTAGCGATTAACTATGTCTAAAGATTATCTATCTATCTAATGGCGGATTTCTTTAGTTTTAGATAACGTGTTTACCCACAATGTCCACTGCACCAAAAAATGTTATGTCAAGGATATAACAATGATTTACAATCAACTTGTAACGTTGTCTATAAAGTATCAATTAACATTATTTGTAACTTCAATTTAACAATTAAAGAAAATGTTCACATGATTATACTAACGTTGTAAAATAATATTGTGTCAACAAATATTTGAGATTACTGCAATGATTTTCCCATTCAATTATTGTAGTTATAATCCTAGGCGTCATTTAAAAATCCACTAAAAACTTGATTTTTAATAAAGAAGGTTTAGTGCCATATCCCCAAAAAAACAACTATGCAGCTACGGACATGTGTTCGGAGTTATTGCCCTTCATCAGCGTAGCGTAGCTAAAGAATTGGATCTAAGATGGGATAGATCAGGAACAAGAACTAAAATAAAGCTGGAAAGTACAGTACACAGTACTCAATTAGTGCCTTCATGTTCCCATGTGCCACAATTGGGGCCTCAATGAGCACAGTCAACACACAGAGCTCTATGTGTACTGCCCGTTTCCACCTGGCAAATACAAACAAAATAATATAGATTTATTGGGGTCAAAATAAAATAAAGAAGGTTTAGTGCCATATCCCCAAAAAAACAACTATGCAGCTACGGATACGTGTTTCGGAGTTATTGCCCCTCATCAGCGTAGCGTAGCTAAAGAATTGGATCTAGGATGGGATAGATCAGGAACAAGAACTAAAATAAGGCTGAAAGTACAGTACACAATTAGTGCCTTCATGTTCCCATTTGCCACACATGGGGCCATACGGGCTACGGACATGTGTTTCAGAGTAGCTGCATAATTGTTTTTTTTGTTTTTGGGGATATGGCACTAAACTTTCTTTGTTTTATTTTAAACCGTAATAAATCTATCTTGTTTGGTTTGTATTTGCCAGGTGGAAACGGGCAGTACACATAGAGCTCTGTGTGTTGACTGTGCTCATTGAGGCCCCAATTGTGGCACATGGGAACATGAAGGCACTAATTGAGTACTGTGTACTGTACTTTCCAGCTTTATTTTAGTTCTTGTTCCTGATCTATCCCATCCTAGATCCAATTATTTAGCTGCGCTACGCTGATGAGGGGCAATAACTCCGAAACACGTGTCCGTAGCTGCAGAGTTGTTTTTCTTTTTGTGATATGGCACTAAACCTTCTTTATTTTATTTTGACCCCAATAAATCTATATTATGATTTTTAATATTCCTCTAGCACCTGCAGCTTTTGATTCTCAATTATTATCGTAGTTATAATCCTAATCGTCATTTATATTAAAAATCCACTAAAAACATGATTTATAAAATTCCTCCTAACACCTGCAGCTTTTCTTTTGATTCTCAATTATCTGATCATTTTGGAAATAAACTATGTTCAAATACTTAGTTTTAGATCAGAAGTTCAAGATGTGATAGTAAAATAACATGACAGAAAGGGGTTGCAGGCATCTATTTTTTTCTTTTGGTATTTTATTGTCTTTTCATGACTAATCATCCATCAACAGAGGATATCAGTCGCATTTACTTTATAATAAATATGAATATAAGCCCATTATAAAATTTATTCACGATGTAAATGCTAACATTTATAAGATCATAACAAAATTTTTATATTAGTAATAGACGTAATTGTCACAAAATATTTAAAAATGAACTTTCGTCGCTAGCATTCGATAAGTAGAAAGGTGCCTTCATAGAAAACTAGATCAAAAGTTTTTTATTATTTTTCTTTAACTTTGGGAGATACCTTTGAATAGGAAACCTCAAAGGGCAACCAAACAGAGTTTTGATCACAAATGTAATATTCATCGTCGATTATTACTTAAAAGGAGCTATGCTACGACAGTGATAAAACCTGAATATGGATAGATACTTCAAATCAAGTTTATTATTTATTCTTCACTACTACAATCTAGATCATATTTCTTTAGTGGAATAATAAATATGAAGAAAGATTTCCCATATATTTACTTCAATATTTCTAAAATTTTTAATTATGTTTACACGAATTTACATGAATTAATAGTATCAGTAGTAATCAATTACAGAGAAAAATTTTCTATCGATATCATGTGCCGATCATAAAAAAATTGTCAAAAATAAATTGAAAATTTGGTTTTTTCATATTTCCTGTTATCTCGTAAGTTTGTACAACATGAAATTTCTTATCCAATAAGTAGCTCACTTTTGCCATTGGGTAAATCGTATGCCTATCGACAGATCTCGTAGATAACGAAATTCTCTACAAAAAGGTCACTTGATTTTTGATCGAGAAAGCAATTGTTTTTGACCAATATTTTCCAAATTGGAAGGATTGAAAAATGCGCATTATTAGCAAAAAGTTGGCATTAGCAAAAAATAAGTAAATTCGTCAATCATTATCCAACGAAATCAATCGAGTGTACGGCGCAAAATTCTGAATCTCGAATATATTTTTGTAAAGTGTCACTATCATTATCAATACGTCTTATACATTCGCTCTTTTATTACCTACCAAAGAACCAAATTTTCAACTGTTTTTTTTTAACATTTTTTTTATGGTCGGCACAATATATCTATGGACCAGTTTTGTTTGTTATTGAGGGTCATCAACAACTATATATCGATTCGTACAGTTTTCAAGCTGTATTTAATCAGTTCCATTTCGTTATCTTACTTGATTAATCTATTAGCTAATATGCAAGATTGACCTAAAAATAATACTAAATCATTGAATATTACTGTTATAAAAAAATTTCGAGTATTTTTTATTTTAGAAAAGATGCATCACACGTCAGCTTTTTTTTTGTAATATCCGCAAAAAATTCCTTTTCCTTGACATCTAAAGAATAAAATGTTTTTTATAGTTTCAATGTTGGGCGTAGGACAGGAACCAAATGTCGGAGTTTTTATCGAGGAACATAAAAAAAGGGCGGACAGCGATCCGAACGCACCTCCTTTTGACGACCTAAGAAATTACGCTTATGAAGGTGGCGGTAGCACAGCCGGGTCCTTGAGCTCCCTTGCATCAGGTATGGGTAAGAAAATTTCTAACTTTTTACTTATTTATGTTGTGTATGTCCTTAATTATGGTTAAGTTTATAATCGATCCATCAAACTAAATATTTATTTGGCATTCGGGAATGACAGGAAATGTTTATTGCAACATATATTTATTTCTCTTAAGAAGACGCATTTCATTTATTTCAATAACAATATTTCTTTTTCTCTTTGCATGAATTATCGTCAATAAATACTTAATGTTAAACTATTCAATCAAACTAGAGCAGAAACTTTTTGTCAATCATATCATTATCATCACTATATTACAGATTATAATTAGCTTATTGTAGGTATAGTTTGCGAAACAGATATTGTGACGGGACGTCCGGGGTAAGACGCTACGGAATGAAGAGCAGGATTTAACTGTATTGTTTGCTCGTTTACTTTTTTAATGCAGGTTTTTGTGCTTAGTTTAGCTAGCAATAATTGAATAATTTTACAAAAAAGTATTACCTTGAAATAAAAGTATTGAATTTAACGTATTGACTACACATACAGCAGTTACAGTATTCAAGTTTGCTTAATATAAATTGTTACTACTCAGCAAGATCCGCGAGGAGGTATGAGAATTTCCTGCCAGGAAAGGATGGGTATAGAATATTAGTATAAAATAAAGAGATTATTTAAAAAGTAACAAGAAACCTTTAAAAACAAAATAAAAACAAAAAATATACTCTCAAAATAGTAACAGAAACAAATATTTTTCTCAATAAATTAACTAAAAATAAATTCTAATAGTAAAGTTATTACTATAATAAAAACAGACATATTTTTGATAAAGGAAACAGAAAAATTCTCATAAAATTCCTTTATTAATGTGACCGGTTTCGTGAACAAATTAATTACTTCACATCATCAGACACAGGAATTTTTATAAATATAAAACCAGGGTAGTCAAATTAGAATTAAAATAGTTTTGCAACATGTCAAATTATAAGTAAATGTAAGATATAAATTCTGTTAGTATCTAATTAACCTTTTTAATAAAATTTCTAAAATTTAACGTGCTTCTTTTAAACACATACATATACTACAGTATATGTATGTGTTTAGTTAGTAGTATATGTGTTTAGTTAGTAGTATATGTATGTGTTTAAAAGAAGCACGTTAAATTTTAGAAATTTTATTAAAAAGGTTAATTAGATACTAACAGAATTTATATCTTACATTTACTTATAATTTGACATGTTGCAAAACTATTTTAATTCTAATTTGACTACCCTGGTTTTATATTTATAAAAAATTCCTGTGTCTGATGATGTGAAGTAATTAATTTGTTCACGAAACCGGTCACATTAATAAAGGAATTTTATGAGAATTTTTCTGTTTCCTTTATCATGAATAATTACTCATATGGGATCAATCTATCTACGATATAAGACATATTTTTGTCAAAATGAGAAAAAATAATAACAACCTAAAAAATAATGTCATATATTTGTATAATTTCTTCTTATTGACATTGACATTTTTGTATCTAAATTAGACATTTCAAATGTTAAGCTGCCAAATTTATCCTAACCCCATTTTATGAGGTTAAATGTGTAGAAAATTTCAGTTTACATCAGCTTTATTTAAATACTTGGAAAACATATTTTATTGGCTTAATATAGTAGACATGATTTATAATCTTTCATCAAAAATATATTTTTTTGTAACGACAAATACAAAGAAGTTTGGATCCCGTGGACCTCCTTTCAGCTGGCTAATTTTGCTCATCACCGAATTTCTCATTGTCTTTGGCCCTTAGAAAAAGTGTACCAAATTTGAAAGCTTTATCTCAAAAACTATGGTTGCTATCACGATACTACAGACATGCGGACAGATTTTTTTTCATAAAGTTATGTTTTTTCATTATAATTCGTGGAGATTCGTCCAGAAATGCAATAATTTTTTTCTTATTTTTTTCCCGAAATTGTACCTTTCTTCTTCATTTATTCATTATGTCTCTTCTGATGGTACCATATTCATCAAATTTAATGTGTTATCTAAAATGTTGAAGATCTTAATTACCAAATTTGGGAATTCTCCCATTATTATTTTTTGAGTTACCGCAGATACACACATACACACACACACATCCACACACACGCACTGACAGACATCATTCGGAAAATAGTCAGAATGGATTCAGGAGGGTTCAAAACGTATATATCAATCAATATCTCGAGGTCGAAAAAATAACAATTATTATTACTCGCCTTAAACTTTATTTTAAAAAATGGCGAATGCGCAGGTCATTACACACGGCGCGGTTGGTTGCTAGCAGTAGATGAAAAACCAATAATTTTCAAATGCTTGCAAGATAAACTAAGAAATGTAATTATTAAAAATCTTTTTTTTTACAATAAATTACATGTATATATTTCGCAGTTTTATGTTTGGCGAAGGAAAAAATTCAAATATGGAGGTAAAAAAATAAAAAGTTACTATTTTCAGAAGTTACTAAAGGTTACTATTTTTAAGAATTAGTTACTTTTAGTTACTTTTTTTTATAAATTGTAAACAATGTTTTTTTACTTTCTTATACCTAATATAAGGAAGTATAGTAATCGTGAGTTTTTTTCGACCTCGAGATTTAGATTAATTTATACTTTTTGAACCCTCCTGAATCCATTCTGATTTTTTTCCGAATGATGTCTGTGTGTGTGTGGATGTGTGTGTATCCGCGATAACTCAAAAAATACTAATGGTAGTTGTTGAGATCAGTAAGTTAAAATAATTATTTATTAAGGTCCCTACACGCTGAGCCTCTCCGCCACTGTGCTCATTCTCTGACATGTTCTTGCTAAAGACAAGAGAAGGCGCTAGGCAGCCTACGACTTAGGTCGACTTAGTTTTGACAGTTGGTTTTAAAAGAAATTAGAAATTAGTGTAGATAAAGCAGCGAAAGAGTGAAGGTGTGGCTCACAGTAATAGAGTTCAGCAAAGATTCGTTTTTATTTTGTTCCACATTATTACTATCTTAAAAGGTTATTCAAGTACTGTTTTGTTAGTGGTTGTGTTTGGATATTATAACTGATTATTAATACCATTGGTGTATATTACTCTGTCCACCATAGAGTACTTTTGTATTATATTGAATAAACAATTGAAGTAGAGCTGTCGTCCTGACATTTATTTCAAAAAGCTACAGTCCACGTTAATAACAAGTAAAGGGAACCGGCGAGGAGTACCTCAAACTCCTACATAGCACGCTTTGGTCTTCGAGACGGACGTCGGCACGAATATCTACTAGATTGTTTTGCAACAAGCTGAATTTGGAAAATAAGGTTCCAGAAAGAAACAGGTGGACTTGGAAGTGGATAAATAATCAGCTGTGGTAATCTCTCTGTCTCAACTCACTCGCTGGGCCGCTGTACAAATTGAAAAGCGTATTGGCAGCATACTCGTATCACGTTGGGTACGATTCAAGGAATTTTAAGGTCAGATCTCTCATTTATTTATATTGCATGTCATCCCTGTCCGATAAGGCTGAAATTTGCATAAGGATTCTCATCTCTGGTGAAGAAAAGACTTTTTAGATTTAAGTTAAATAGGGTTTTTATAGGTTAAAAGCATTGTTTACACTCTTTTAGGAAAGTTAGTATATTTCACGTTGTTTAATTTGGTAGGGTTATACAGTGTTATAAAATTTTGAGGTTACAGATATATAGAAATTTGAAATATTTAGGCATTAAAAGGGATCTCTGCTGAACGAAAATGGATTTAGACGCGTTAATTAAAAAAAGGGGCCGTTATAAAGGTCACATTACTCGAATTGAGAATGTTATAAAGGCTATTGATTTAAATGCAAGTAGTGATGTAAATGAGTTATCAATAAGGGAATCCTTGTTAACAAAATATTATAATGAGTATGATAAAATTCAGGAAACTATTGAGGATTCAATTGATGAATCAAGGCATGAGGAAATTGATGCACAGTCGGCGGACAGGGAAAGTGTTGAACAAAGATACATTGCATGTTTAGGAAAAATTAAAACTCTCATACAAAGGGGCACAAATATGGACGTTTCGGCCACCAGTGGCGTGGCTAATTTAAATTTACAGGAGCCTCAAAACTCTCATTCTCAACTTACATCTGCGGGTCATATCGTTCTGCCAACCATGAAGGTTCCAAACTTTGGGGGAAATTATGGTGAATGGCGCACGTTTATAGGTCTTTTCACAGCGTCGGTACATAACGATAATAAGTTAACTAAATCTCAGAAATTGATATATCTCAAATCATTTTTAATTGATGAGGCACACTCTCTTATATCAGAATTAAGTATTACGGACGACAATTATGATAAAGCTCTAAATACTTTGAAATTAAATTATGATAAAAAATTACCTATAATTAACCATCATATTAACGGACTACTACAGGCAACGGTAACTAAAGGTCCTAGCGGTCTCCGTGAGTTTACTCGTCAAATTAAACGACATATTAACGCTTTGGAAGCATTAGACGTTCAAGTTATGGGTAACTGGGATTTGCTCCTGATTAATATTCTCTCTAATCAACTTGATAGACAACTACGTAATAGTTTTGAGTTAGAAAGGGGGCAAAATACGCTGCCGAGCTTGGAAGGGTTTTTAGAATTTTTTGGAAAATCGCATAGCAGCTTGGGAAAGCTCCACGCAAAGTTATGACGTAAAAAAGAGTTTTAGAAAAAGGTTTAGAAAAACGGCAGAATAGAAATTCGGTGTCACATACTCAAATTGCTACAGGTAATTTTGAATCGGGTAATGCTGCTTCTCAAACCTCTCAGTGTCTCTATTGCAAGATGGCTAACCATAACATTTATAAATGTGGGCGGTTTGCAGCATTACCAATACATGCCAAAAGAGATTTTGTTTTTAAAAGTAAATTATGTTTTAACTGTTTTGGCACCAAACACTCTGTAAATCAGTGCACTCGAGAAAAATGTAAGATGTGTTCAGGTAAACATCATAGTTTGCTACATGAGGACAGAGAACAGGTAAATAATACGTTTAGGTCGAACTCGTCCAAATATGGGAATAGGGGTGAATCAATGATAAATAGTCAAGGTCAACGGTTATCGCAAGCTGCAAGTTCAACTCAGACTCAGACTGAGACGCAGACACTCACATGCACTTCTCTAGGTTCTCCAGAAGGTTCAAGCTTAGTAGGAAACTCTCAATGTTTAACGTCTCTCTCAAAAGGTCATGTGCTGTTAGCTACGGCAAAACTCAATCTCGTCTCAGAAAAAGGTCACAAGGTGGAAGTAAGAGCACTATTAGATTCAGCATCTCAAACTTCTTTTGTAACTTCCGAAATTGTCAAGCAGTTAAGGGTTAAAACTTCCAGGGCCAATTTACAAATTCTTGGGATCTCTCAAACTCGCAAAAAGGTATCTGAAATGGTCGATTTAATCATAGAATCAAAGGGTCCAGGTAATAAAAAATTCAATATTGCTTGTGGAATTGTTAATAATATAACATGCGAACTGCCTCAAGGTCATGTAGATACTTCTCAATTCATCATACCGAGTGATATCAAATTAGCGGACGATGAGTTCAATATTCCCGGTAAAATTCATATGCTAATTGGTGCAGATCTATATTACGATCTCATGGAACCAGGTTTAATTCGATTAGGCGCAAACCTACCGGTTTTAAT
This sequence comes from Rhamnusium bicolor, assembly GCA_029963845.1. Taxonomy (NCBI): domain Eukaryota; kingdom Metazoa; phylum Arthropoda; class Insecta; order Coleoptera; family Cerambycidae; genus Rhamnusium; species Rhamnusium bicolor. Next base: position 114,581 of record JANEYF010004296.1, on the reverse strand, counting down.
CAACAGTAAACTGGGATGGGTCCTAGGGGGGGATGGTAAATCCTAACACGGAAAATGAGGTGGCTACTTCAAATCACAGTGTGGTTTTATTTAACCAAACACTAAATGACATTAATGATCTCATACCAAGGTTTTGGCAATTGGAGGAAATATCTTCAAAAAGGATTCTCTCGTCTCAGGATAAAATTTGTGAAAGTATTTTCTCATCAACAACCAAACGTTCTCCAGAAGGAAAATTCATTGTAAATTTACCTCTAAAAAATGAATTAAATTATTTAAATTTAGGTGAATCATTTAAATTCGCCGAACGTAGATTTTTCAGTTTGGAAAGAAGGCTGGTCAAAAATCAAGATCTCTACTCGGAGTATAAGGCATTTATCGATGAATATGTCTATCTAGGTCACGGAAAATATGTTCCCCTCACTCTTGAAACTAAAGACTCTCTAAAAAAAATACTTTTTGCCGCATCATTGCGTTATAAAGGAAGCAAGTCTCAGTACTAAGTTAAGGGTGGTGTTCGATGCATCAATGCAGTCATCTTCTGGACTGTCTTTAAATGACGTGATGCACATAGGCCCTACCGTTCAACCAGACCTCTTTGATATCGTGTGTAGGTTTCGGACTTTCAAATATGTCCTTATTTCAGACATAATAAAAATGTACAGACAGGTGTTAATTACTCCCGAGCATCGACACTTGCAAAATATTCTTTGGCGTGATAATCCAGATAACGATCTAAAATGTATAGAGTTGCAAACAGTGACGTATGGCACTAATTCTGCTCCATTTTTAGCCACAAGAGCTCTAGTTCAACTTGCTAATGATAATATTAGCTCTCATCCTCTCGCTTCACGAGTTCTTTTAGAGCAGTGTTACGTCGACGATATTTTAGCAGGCTCAGACACTTTTGAAGGCATCTCCGAGTTATATAAAGAAGTGGTGAATTTGCTAGGTACGGCTGGATTTCAATTACATAAATGGGTGTCGAACTTTAAAACTTTTAGTGAACTTGAAGAATGTTTAGGCACGGTCTCAAATACATCAGAGGTTTCAAACCATACCAAGAGTATGAATGGTTCAAAGGATCTTCTAGGTAACAACATGTCACAGGAGGTACAGATTTATGTTGATAAACACTTAAGTAAAGTTTTGGGCATCATTTGGCAATCTTCGTCAGACCACTTTAAGATTAGCGGATTCTTTCAAGAAGAAAATGTCATAATGACAAAAAGGAATATTCTCTCACAAATCGCCAGACTGTTCGATCCTCTAGGTTTTATAGGACCAGTGGTTATAATAGGAAAAATTCTTATGCAAAAAATATGGATGAGTAGGGTTGATTGGGATGATGAATTGTCTCCTGAACTTTGTTCAGAATGGAAGAAGTTTTCAAAAAATATTCCTCGGTTAGGTGAATTAAATATTCCCCGATTACTACACTCGTCTCAAAATGTTAAGGTTTACGAATTACATGGATATTCGGATGCATCCCTTAAAGCATATGGAACATGTTTCTATCTACGTACAATTTCCTACACCAATGAAGTGACTTGTCGGTTAATTTGCTCGAAGTCTAGGGTAGCTCCATTGAAGGTTGTTACTCTTCCACGATTGGAATTGTGTGGATTTTTACTCATGGCTAGAATGTGCCATAAATTGATCTCTATTTTTCATATAAATTTCTCAAAAATTGTTCTATGGACAGATTCAAAAATTGTGTTATGCTGGTTACAAGGTTCTCCTAGCAGATGGACTACATTTGTCTCAAACAGGGTCTCAGAAATTCAGGAATTAAGCTCTCGTACTCTGTGGAAACATGTGTCTTCCAATCAAAAATTCCGCTGATCATATCTCAAGAGGTTTGGATTCCGTTTCCCTCATTTCTTGTAATCAGTGGTGGAATGGCCCAGACTCATTGTATAACCCCTTCTTAAACTTGGAGCATGACAATGTAAACCAATTGGATGCGCTCCCTGAACAAAAGGTTGTAACACACGTCACATTGAAGAAATATTCTGAAGCAATGGACATTTTTGCAAGGTATTCCAAGTTTCATAAGCTTCAGAGGACAATTGCGTATTGCCTCCGATTTGTAAATAATTGTTCTAAAGTAGTAGACAAACTCGATGGTCCCCTCTCCGTTATGGAATTAAAACATTCTTTAGAGATCATCGTCAGATGCATTCAAGGTCACTACTTCTCTAATGAGATTGCTGATGTTAGAGCTAATGTTCCCTTGAAATCGGGCCCATTGGTACAACTCAGCCCATTTCTTGACGATTGTGGAATTCTCAGAGTGGCAGGTAGGCTATCTCACTCAAGTGTTTCGTTCTCTCAAAAACATCCCATGATTCTACCTGGCAAGGATCACGTGGTTAAACTTCTTTATCAAAAGGAACATAATGACTTGCATCATGCAGGCGCTCAGATAGTGCTTGCACATTTACGGCTTAGGTTTTGGCCTATAAATGGGCTTCGACAAATCAAACGGGAAATCAAAAATTGTATTACTTGCTTTAGGTTTAGGGCTACCGCTGCAAAACAAATAATGGGTTCTCTACCAGCGGATAGGCTCTCTATTGTCCGTCCATTTCTTAAGGTTGGTGTAGATTTCGGTGGACCAATCCTGGTAAAATCATCCGGACTTCGTAAAGCAATAACAACAAAGGCGTACATAGCGCTGTTCGTATGTATGGTCACTAAGGCCATTCACATAGAGTTAGTCTCTTCCTTATCCACGGAAGCCTTTATCTTGACATTAAAAAGGTTTATCTCACGGCGAGGTTGTCCCAATACAATCTTCAGCGATAATGGTAAAAATTTTCAGGGTGCTAACAACACACTAAAGGAGGTTTATAATTTCTTCAAATCCAATGTTGGGTCGGTAAAAGAGTTTTTATCGACAAAGGAAATCCAGTGGAAGTTCATTCCACCTAATAGTCCGCACTGGGGAGGCCTCTGGGAAGCAGGTATTAAGTCTACAAAAAATCATCTTAAAAGAATTATGGGCGCTTCAGTCTTAAATTTTGAACAACTCTCAACGCTATTGTGCCAAATAGAAGCGATATTAAACTCAAGGCCGCTATCTCCTATATCGACAGATCCTAATGATTATTCATGTCTAACACCTAGCCACTTTTTAATAGGCGATAGTTTGACTGCTTTTCCAGAACATGATCTGTCTCAAATCCCTGACAACAGGTTAACACTCTGGCAACATTGCAATAAAATGCGTCAATTTTTTTGGGAAAGATGGTCTGTTGAGTTTCTAAATAGGCTTCAACATCGACCAAAATGGGCTCATTCAGCTCCAAATATAGAAATAAACGATATGGTATTGATCAAGGAACCCAATCTCCCACCTCTGGAATGGCGCTTGGGACGTGTCTTGGAAACTTTCAAAGGCAAAGATAATAAGGTACGTGTGGCAAAGGTACGCACGCAAAACGGAGTATATGTTAGACCAATTACCAAACTGTGCCCTTTACCATTCTCTTCTCCCAAAGGTACTCCTGCTTCAGCCGGGGGGGAGGATGTTGAGATCAGTAAGTTAAAATAATTATTTATTAAGGTCCCTACACGCTGAGCCTCTCCGCCACTGTGCTCATTCTCTGACATGTTCTTGCTAAAGACAAGAGAAGGCGCTAGGCAGCCTACGACTTAGGTCGACTTAGTTTTGACAGTTGGTTTTAAAAGAAATTAGAAATTAGTGTAGATAAAGCAGCGAAAGAGTGAAGGTGTGGCTCACAGTAATAGAGTTCAGCAAAGATTCGTTTTTATTTTGTTCCACATTATTACTATCTTAAAAGGTTATTCAAGTACTGTTTTGTTAGTGGTTGTGTTTGGATATTATAACTGATTATTAATACCATTGGTGTATATTACTCTGTCCACCATAGAGTACTTTTGTATTATATTGAATAAACAATTGAAGTAGAGCTGTCGTCCTGACATTTATTTCAAAAAGCTACAGTCCACGTTAATAACAAGTAAAGGGAACCGGCGAGGAGTACCTCAAACTCCTACAGTAGTTAAGATTGTCAAAAATACTAATGGCAGTTAAGATTGTCAACAACATTTTAGGTGACACATTAAATTTGGTGAATGTGGTACCACCAGAAGAGACATAATGAATGAAAGAAGAAAAAAGGGGAAAGAAATTAAAAATTTTTATTGGTATTTCTGGACGAATCTCAACGAATTAAAATGAAAAAAACATAACTTTATGGAAAAAAATCTGTCTGCATATCTGTAGTCACCACCGTTTTTGATATCAAGCTTTCAAATTTGGTACACTTCTTCTAAAAGCCAAAGACAATGAAAAATTCGGTGATGAGCAAAATTGGCCAGCTGAAATGGGGATCACGGGGCCTAAACTTTTTTTGTATTTGACTTTACAAAAAAATATATTTGTGATGAAAGATTATAAATCATGTATACTATATCAAGCGAATAAAATATATTTTCCAAGTACTTAAATAAAGCTGAAAACTGAAATTTTGTACTCATTTGACCTCATAAAATGAGGTTAGGATAACTCTGGTAGTTTGACATTTGAAATATCTAATTTAGTTACAAAAATGTCAATGTCAATAAGAAGAAATTATTAAAATATATGACATGAATTATTATTGACAGTATCGAACGACGCTGATAATTAATTATTAAAAAATTTTTATGAAACATTTCAAGGTACGGTTTTAAAATTTAATTGAGGTAAGTGAAGAATTAAACACAATGATTTTTTTAGATCAGGATGATATATACTGGTATAAGAAAGTTATGTGCTGGCCACATCAGATATTTTAATATGTAGCACAGTTTTAATTATACATTTTGAGGCAGAATTTTTTTATGCATCGTTTTTTAGTCTTACAATGTACGGATCCGTCGCGTTTAGAAATTTTCATGTGTGTACATACTGAAGTAGCAGTCCTGTTATTTGACATCATGCGATTAAAGCTTTATACCCACAGCTAGGAAATGCGGATTTCTTTCCTACGGAATTCGCAGTTCCGTGTTTTCATCGATTTTTTCCCATTAAGGCGAAAAAAAAGCGTTGAAAAGTGTTTTATTTACTAAATTTACTTGGCTCTAACGTTTAATTCAGATCAGATACACTTAATTTCAAAGTATAATGAATAATTCACTAGAAAATTATGCAAATTACCATTGTTATTTATGGCGGTACCATTATGTTATGATTTTAATTTATATAAGAGAAATGTAAAGAATAAGAGTGCAAGGAATATGTCGGTTAGCGAATGATAATATGCCTCAAGAGGAGAAAAATATCTGCAAAAAAGTTCATTTGGTTTTAACTTTTTTTCCGAAACCTCATTATCTCATTAAAGTTAAGATCTTCCACCACGAATGTTTCGAAATCAATTCTGACGAAAAAATTCGCATTTCGTAGCTGTGGGTGTGAGGCTTAACCTGACACAAAGTTATCCTTACACACGGCGGTATCTCATGAGTTTTGATTTCTAACAATATGGAAGTAAATGGTATTGGTTTATAAGTTGTTGTCGCAGCGACAAATTTTTTCCAACAACAGATCAAATTTGTTTGTTTTCAACAAACAACTAATAGAACTGGAAAGAAATTTTTCAAAATCGTATAACTTGTTAGTTTTTAAATAAAAACTATGACAGAAAAGGTTCAGTTCAACCCGAACTCTGAAAATTATAATTTTGTTTTTATGACTCAATAGTATAAGGGAGATATTAAAAGTAAGAATTTAATATACACTGACCCGTAAAACAGCGGATCACCAAAAATTTTTGATCAGGTTTGGGGTCTGATAATTTCTTTTTCAACCCGTAAGCCAATCTCATTGATTTTTTTTGTCATTTTATCATTTAAAAAAAATAATTGTCAACCTCGTAAGAGTCCAGAAGAAAAAGAAATTGTTTTTTCCATTAAAATTCAAAACAGCAGTAGCTGCATGGTTTAATATACAATATATTATGCTCCTTAACATTTTCACCTGATTATCTGTTTTATTGTGAGATACAAGTTTTTTAAAGAAGTGCTTTTTTATCAATGTAGCCCATATATACGTCATTGAAATATTTGAAAGGTTCATGGAGATCAGGGGTAAAATAGAACACTATTTTTCGTTTTTTGACAATGCCTGTAGAACTTAGCATTAAACAAGGAGCTAGAGTAAAAGCTTTAATTGATTATAACAGGAGTGACAGATATGCACCTCTTAGTGTTTTTCCAAAACCACAGTTCATAGAGCAATACAACAATATCGACAAACAGTTAAGTTCTCAAAAAGATTTAGTTCAGGCCATTCTCGTTGTACGATTAATGTTGACAACTAATTTATTTTGCTTCAAACCTTAAGGAAATGGTTTCAGACGCAGTTAGAAAAAACTGACGCGTAGGCTTGAAATTAAATTTTATGGTTCTCAGGGCTGGGGTTAGCCAGTAATGAAAATTTTATTAAGTCCGTATACAGACTTAAAAAAGGTAGAACGTATGGTTTTGTTACAGGCTCATGGTAGTTAATTTGATACCAAGAAGATCAGCTTCTGGGCGAAGATAACTTATATATCATCGCGTTTCTCGCTTAAATTTTGCACAATTCACGATTCTGCTTAAAATCAGCTGATGCACGTCTGGAGAAAACTCGAAGAAAGATATGACTAGTGCATTTTCATCGAAAGAGAAAGTTTTGGAGGAGGTTCAGTGATGGTGTGAGCAGGAATTTCTTTGGAAACCCGCACTGAACTTTGTGTGCCGCCAAGGAATTCTTTCAACTCAGATCGATATATTCGAAAAATTCTTGAAAAGTAATATGGTTCTGTTCGCACCTTTTATCGGTAAAGATATTTATTCATGTAGGACAATGCACGGTCAAACCTTACTGGTATTGTTACTGAATATCTGAATTAAGTCGATCCAGAATATTTACCATGGCCGGCTAGAAGTCCAGATATTAACTCCATTGAGCATTTACGGGATGAGCTACAGGCTGCATAGGGTGTTTTGAATTTATTGAAAAAAAAACAACTTCCCTTTCTATTGCAGTTTTACGAGGTTAAAAGTTTTTTTTTTTCAAAAATTGGAAAAATGGAAAAAAATTCTAATAAGGTTCTCTACAAAATGACAAAGAAAATCACTGGTATTGGCTACGGGTTGAAAGAGAAATTACCAAATCCCAAACCACCAACATTTTATATGTTCCACTTTTTTGCTAATCAGAATATATTGTAATAATTGATTACTTCCGATTTAGACGGAAATAACGTCACGCACTGAATCTAATTTCGGGAGAAGTAAGTACATGTGATATTATTTCCGTTTAAACCGGAAGTAAAAAATGTTTGTCTTTTCGTTGATACCTCCTTGTTTCTGTTCCATTGTTTACAGATTTATGTTGGCTATGTGATGTAATTTTTTTTAAATAAAATTTAAAATCAGATCAAAATGTGATTTAAAAAAAAAAAGCTGTGACTTATTTGAAACCAATTTTAATTTTTATTAAAAATAATATTGTACCATACTATAATTTTGTTAGCATAATTATTTATATTTGTTTTATATTTAACAAATAATATGTTTATTTTAAACTGACTGTGCAAAACCGACACATATTGTATTAATAGGTACATTTTTGTCCGTTCCGAGCTTTACATATTGGCGATAAAACTGTGACGTCATACAATTCTGTTTGAAATGTGCATAAATCGTTCTCAGAAGCCGATTTCCACTAATAATCTAGAAATCTAGAAAAAATTGTAATCTAATAATTTGGGTTCTTAAAAAATCTTTACGAAAATGACCCTAATTTGAAAACAAAACCTATCATATTTTTAAATAGAGCTTAGAGTTTCAGTCTACCATTACTTTTGCTCATTGTATTTCCTCCGCCACGAAAATTTTCAACTTTGCATCTTCATTAAAACCTCATTCGCCGCATATTCAGCAACTCATTCACGGTTTACCGGTAGTTCGCGTCGACATTAAAGAGAATGCACTCTAGAAATTGAACCGCATTGAAAATTTACAACCGTAATCCTTAACTGAACTTTGACATCTGCGTAGAAGTAAAGGAAACCCACAATCTTAATTGCGAGGCGAATAATTTGTACATTAATTATTAACTGCCAATGAACGCAACACTAATTCTATTTGTCAGGCAAACAAATTTAATGCTATTAATTGATAATTAGATGTCGAATTCCAGCGTAACAAGCAAACTGTTTATTTAAGGAATTTGTACAATTACTTGAGGACACAATTTGACTACTATAATTCTGTGACATCCTTTTCTTACGCTCTTGTTGTTTCTGCTATTCTTGGCTTATTTGACCTAGATATCCGTAATATCAACTTATATTAATCCTAAAAGGGTATCTTTGTATAATTTTTTTTTTTTTTAATTCAAGGCTGTAGGTTTATTTTAAATGGCAAAATAAAGAAAACTAGACGAATAAGGATTTCCTCGCACTTTCTTTGGGTATTAAGTCAATGTCGTACAAATTATAGAAAAAAAATGTTTAAATAACCCTCTGCGCCAAAAAGGATTAGTCAGGTTGGTTTCCCGAAAAAAATATTTTTGCTTGTCCAAAAAAAATGTCAGCTAAAAAAAATTTAACTTGAAAGTGAAATTATGTAAAATATTTAACGAAAAGTTGACGTTTTAGAATACAATTAAAACTAAGAAAAAAATGCTTTTCTGCGCCTGTGAAAAAAGTCTGAATTTCTAACATGCGAAGCTGTGTATAAATGGGCTTTTACGTCAGTAACCCATGTGGAAAAAAGTTACTTCCAAATTCGAATGTAACCCAGGAACAGATTATTTTAAAGAAATATAATTTAAAGACATCGAACTTGACGGTGCCTGAGGCTGCATATCTCCAATAGTTTTCTGTAATATAGCAACTACTTTGAGCGGAATCACCGACATATCCTTCCCCAACAATTGAATATTTCCATCTCCTAAATTAAAAAAAAGAAAACCTAAATGGTCCCCACCACAATAGGCAAATAAGATTGAAGATATTCTGCGAAAACAATGTCCAGTACAAGAAGAATTAGTCAATTTCAGGTATTCTGAAATTTTTCTAGATATACTACCAACTGCATTACAAAAAATCTTCGATGATTCGTATTTGATGATCTCGTCCTTAAGCAATCGAAAACATTCACGGTATATATATTTTAGAGTTGAGTATTTTAATCAATAACACCGAGTTTTTATCTTCAATACTAACCAACTGCAAATTCTTGTTCGTGAGTGATTTGAGTTGTTACAGCAAAACAATTTTAGATTCGCTGCTAATAGTGCTCATGACATACCGATGATTTTTTAATTTTTTCTTGTGAATGTACAAAAAAAAAATAAATGGGGCAAAAGTTTTAGTTACAGATGGTGTATCCATATCAACAAAACAAAAGTCCTTTCGGTTGCAAATAACTTTTTTATTTAAAATTCTATCACCCTAACACCACTGGTTATTGAAATGTTTTCATTTATTCTATTTACAAAAAGTAATGTCTGTGTTTTCTTAATATTTAACTAAAAATCATTAGATGAAAAATAGTCATCAAATATATCTAATGTATTGGTGACTTTGGTTATTAATAATTCTTTACTCACACAAAATATTACTTTAATATCATCAGCATATATAACTAAATATTCATCACTTATATTAGTGATTTCATTTGTGTATAAGTAAAGGGCCTGGTATTGATCCTTGAGGTACACCTTTTTTCATAGTTATTAGTTTCGATTTTAGTAAAGTTCCATTTTTATTTCTTTCTACTACAAATTGAACATGATTTGAAAGATACGATATAATAAAGTTTAAAGATATCCCCCCTGATGCCACACTTCCCTAGCTTTTCACACAATTTACTATGATTTACACTATCAAATGCCTATGATAAGTCAATGCACATTGATAATGTAGTTTTATCATTATTTAGTAAGTTCAGAATTTTTATCATATAGTTCTAATAATTGATTTCCCGTTTCTACAACCATTTTGTTGATCTGATAGTAACGAATGTTTTTCTAAAAGTTTAGTAATTCTGAGTTTTTCGAAAATTTTACTAATATTAGGTAATAACGAGATCAGTTTATAATTTTTTTCATTATTTTTTCGCCTTTTTTATATAATGCTTTTATATACCTCCACAGTTTTAAGTCGATCTGGAAAAACTGTGCAAAACACTAGATTAATGGCATGTGTTAAAGGATGTGATATAATATCAGCTACCTCTTTCAGCAAGCATATTCGTATCTCATCATCTGCAGAATTTTTATTTTTAAACGTTTTGATGCACTCAATAATTTCTTCAGGGTTTGTAGGATTCATCAAAGTAGACGCGTCACAGTGTTTAATATTACTATTATAACTATTTTTGCATTTTAAAATATGGGCTTGTTCTTTATATTTGTTTGAAAAGTTGTCTAAAATTGTTGATCTGTCATTTTTTTTGTGAAGTTATATTTATAACAAGTGACCAAGTAGCTTTTGTTTTATTTTCTGTTCTCGTTATATAATCGGTATTTGCCATGTTTTTAGCTTTTTTTATCACATTTTTTAAAATTTTACAAAAGGTGTTATACTTTTTAGCAGATATTACACCCTTATCCTTCTTATTCGAAAGAAAGCGCTTTTGTTTATAAGATGTTTTTATGGCATTTGTAGTCCACGTTTTTAAATGGAATTTTTTTTTACTATCAATATTGTTATTAGTTGTGACGTCATATACTTAATAATAATCATACGTAAAAGAGTCATGGCACACTGGTTACCTATATGTAACATTGGAACTTGACCCTTATGCTCATGAACATAAAGGCAGCACAGAATTTTATTTTTTCTCCCTTGGATGAAATATTTCTAGTTACTATTATTCACCATGCACAAAATATGTTAGAATAAAGGAACTGTAATGCAATATGTTTGAAGTCGGTACTTTCAACTATCACTTAGTAATTATTTAAAAAGTTTGTTTAATGCTTTTTAAAGCATCGTAGACCGCTTAGGAAGCAGTTTAGGAAAAAATGTTATTCTTGTTTTTTTTTTTTGCTTTTTTGACGAGAGTAATTACCTCTTTTTGATACAACGTAGGAATTTTTCACATTATCATCCTCCTCAACCGTCCTTTTTATAAGACGGAAACTCTAAGTGGTTGCTGTCTTGCAGGTATTACTAACGATTCCATTGGCTGGATTTTTGAACTTATAATCCGACAAGGGAGTGCAATCTGAAACTTAATAAAAACAATAGCTGATGCATATTACACCAACGTTTTCGTGTACTACGCACCCAGGCAGTTGCATATATTACCTTCAACAGACTATGTCGGCATTATAATAGGGTGTAAATCATTTCCAATTACTCTCACCCTGATAACGCTGTTGTTGAGAGAAATTTACTATGTTTCTAATGACGGTCACAATGTGTCAAGTTTTATCTTCATCCTTTTGCCTCTAGCAAAATCAGGAGGATATTACTGTATAGTCTGCTCATGTATTTAAAGTTTATTTCAAGCTTATTGCAACACAAAAAACATCGGCTTTTTTTATCCATTTACCACCGTCGAAGAAGCCAATATTTTTTATGTTGCAAATAAGTTTGAAATAAATTTTACTTTGTTACTTTTCTACAAACATGAAAAGAGTAAAAGAAAAAGAAAAGACATGAAACTATTAGGTTCACAAAAAAAATCAGGCAATTCTGTATCAAGGATTGAAATAGTTTAAAAAATTCGGCACAGTAATAGATCATCTCAAAAATTCATTAGTTTTTCGTAGAGAAATTCAAATATGTTAAACTCTCATGAAGTATCATCTTAGCTTATACTACTTGCCTTAAGCTGATGTGATATTTTACACTAATTGTATGCCTTTTGTGCAACTATAATTTACTGACACTGATTCGCTGGATTTTTTTTTCCAGGAACAGATGACGAAGTGCAGGAATACGATTATCTGGGAGCCTGGGGTCCACGCTTTGACAAGCTAGCTGACATGTATGGACCGGGAGAGGAGACTGAACAGGAAGAAGAATAAGTGCTAACCCCTTAGTGAAAGACACATTCCTCCATCTAAACAATGCTTTTCACGTGTTCTGCGTGCCCAATAAGACTGTCTTTGCAGTTGTACTGCAGTATATAAATAATTGTAGAGAATTTATACAGGCGCAATTATGAGAAAATACCACATAAACGATTCGGGAGCCGCTTACAGCCAAAGTCAATTAACAACTCAATTTATGGTTAATAAAATGGACTTAAAATAATTATTGTATAGATATTAAGTAGTAAAATGTTGTTACTTATTTATATTATAAGTGTCTGACTGATGTGTTGATGAGCTTGTTGGAAGACTTTAGTTGAGAGTTGAGGCCTTGATAAATATTACATCTATTATATTATTTGTATCCACTGCCACTTTTTGAACATAACTATGCATGAAACTCATCTTACCCAAAACGTATTTAGTATAATTTGGTTTATGTGGAGTTTTCTTAATGTGCCGCAATGTTGCATATGTTTTATTTGTAAAGCACAGAAAAAATACCATTGTCCTGTATTGATGAGTATTCCTACAATATTGTACTTGTAGGCAGTCACTACATTCTAGGTCAAATTACAGGTTTAGATTAGTTTCACTGTGAGGGTGGAAGATTGAATGGAAGAAGCGTGAGGTATAACGTGTGTTAATTGTATATAGAGCATCGATTTCACATCGTTTTTATATAGCACTCGTATACCATGTTGCCATAAGTTATATTATTGGACTTTTATAATAATTTATCGAGCTCACTAGTATTTTTTGTGTTGTAGGTATGTATATATAGTTCACGGAAGAATGTATACGGGTGGATGCGATGAGAGTCAGTGCCAATTATACTATATAAATGTAATAAAACTTGAATGCCGTGTATTAATAATTATAATATGTGTTTGCACTTGTGTATTATTTGAAATGTATACTTAATATTCTTATGACATCGCACCATATTAAATAACACTCCGCGATCATTTGTCCATATTTCATTCATTCACTCATTTGTATTTTTTCCTTAGTTTTAATTCGAGTGGTTTTCTAGTGATTTTGTTTATGAGTTCTTTGTCATAAGGAATTCGTAGAGAGATTTATGTACCTTTTTTGTACAAGGATATTTGATTTGATATTTTATTAAATTAACTTCTATAGAGAATTATCTGTTTGTTTTTCTTTTTTTACAATTACCCTAAATATATCAACTTCTTCATCTTATACAGATTATCCCAGATTTAAAGTGACATAAAATAATGGGAGATAGAGCACACTTAGCTAAGTTCAAAGCACCCCAAAACTTACCTTTGATTGTTAACCGATCTTACGGTTTTTGACTAAAACTATAGACGGCCATATTTCTGAACGGCTTTAATTATTTGAATTAAATTTGGTACAAATTAGTCCAATCAAAACCATACAAGTTGTCCAATCAAAACCATAATTCACTTTGAAAAAAATTATTTTTCCAAAGTGAATTATAATTTTGATTGGACTAAAAGAGTATAATATATGTATCAAATTTAATTCAAATATTTAAAAATTAGTTAAAAACCATAAAACCCCGTATCTCAAAAACGATTAACATTCAAGGGTAACTTTGGGGGTGTTTTCAACTCAGCTAAGTGTGATGTATCTCCCATAACCTTATGCCACATTAAATCTGGGAGATCCTGTATAGGTCGACTATCTAAATCTGAATAAGTAAAATAACTAAACACGTTCAGTTTCCAAAATACGTTTGTAAGTTTAATTTTGTTCTTGTTATTTATTTATTATATTTCTAACAGTTAACAAAGAACCCAATTACACGAAATACAAAAACATATAAGTTGTAAGGATAGGTACAACTTAGGTTCAACAACACAAAAGGAAACCACTGACAGGAAGCCAGTCGCACATTTGTGGCTGCAATTGAAAGACCCCGTGTTTACAGGGCATCAGACAATATTGCCACGGAGGCAACTATAGCTACCTGCGTGGTATTCCCTACCCAGGGTTTAGAGTAACAAAGAATTCTATTAATCACTTGTAATTATATACGTACAGAGACAACCCTAACCCTGAGACGCGCAAGTACGTCCTAAAATTTAATCCGTAGTATTAAATTGGTCGATTGTAATGGAAGGTGAAAATAGATGGCGCAAGAAGCAAACGCCCGCGAAAATTCAAAACCCCCCCTTTTTTTATTTTATTGATATTATTTATAAGCTTTATTTCTGTGGCAGTTGGTAATCGTTTGTGGACCAGAAGTAGTCGATTAGTTGTTTTTAAATACTTCTATTCGCTAGAAGTTAAAAACTAACCGAGTGACTATCTCTGATGATCCACAAACGATCACCAATTGCTGCAGAAACAAAGCTATTTTAAAGTTAGAATACAAAACCAGATGTCAATTAATTTTTATGTTAAACTAATCAAAAGGTTAATTGTAACCTTGTTGAACCGCTTAACATAAGATTTAAAAGAAATATGTTTTTGTATTGGATAATTAACATAACACTCAAAACACAAGTAGGTAGGTAATTATATTTTGTATAAAATTTATTAAAATCAGAAAACTACAAAAAAGCAAATTTAGGACATTTTGTCAATATATTACAGAAAATATCAAGAAAGCTTGATAGTTATGTTACGCCACTGAACTGTGTAGACTGGTTAGATGAGACTGGAATTGTACACTAACGGCCAGGAATATTCTGGACTGCTCTAGATCGTGTGAATGGGTGTATAAATAAGACACACGGTAGGCCGACTCTCAGTCTGAAGTCGAACGTGAACAAGTAAAGAAGAAATACGAAAGAGACTGATAAGTGTTCAGTTGTGATTATAATTAGGACAGTGATTAATCTATTGTTGTTAATTGTTAATTAGTAAATAAAGTAGTGAGTAAGTGTTACCTGGACTTTCAATCAACGAATCTACGAGTGTTTGTGTGGATAGCAAACACGTAACAATTTGGTGTCGGAAGTGGATTGGAAGAGAAATTTCTGGAATATTCGAAAAGGTTCTACAGTGTTCTTCTCAGAAATTAGTGGTAACACGGAGAATTAAGCTACTGGACAGTGTTTGGAGGACTATTTCTGGACTGAATAGTGACTTTAAAGTGGATTTTCGAGAAGTTTCTAGAACATTCCATTTAGAAATAGTTGCAAATAGGCGAGTGCCGCTAGTAATAACGTGTTGTAGACTGAGAAAAAGGACTACTAGTGCAATTTCGGGAAAATTCTAGAACATTCTATTTGGAAACTACAGGAGATACGTGAAATGTGCCGACGGGAACGTGTTGTAGACTTAAAAACAAGACTATAAGTGACATTAAGTGACAATTCTAGAACATTCTATTTGAAAACCACAGAAGATACGTAGACTGTGTCAACGGAAACGTGTTATAGACTCAAAAAAAGACTTATTAGTGATAATTTGTAAAAATTCTCGAACATTCTATTGCACAATTAGTGGAGATAAGTGAATTTTGTCAACACAAAAGAAGTATAGACTCTAAATAAGACTTTCTAGTGCTGTTTCGAGATTTTTCTGGAACATTCCATTATTAAAATAAACGTGATATCAACATTTTACGGACTGAAAAATTTAAAGGAGATGTTATCAAAAAAAGTCACTGAATTCGCAGGAAAAGTCTGTGAAGTCGAAGGACAAGTTAATGAAGTTAAAGGAGAGGTCAGTGAAGTTAAAGAAAAAGTCAGTATTGTTGAAGAAGAAGTAGCCCGGCTCAAGCAACAATTAAGGGAGAAGAGTGGCCAATTGGTACTGTCGTCTGGTGCTACGTTACAACCACCTTTCTTCGACGGTCAAAGTTCATGGTCAACTTATAAGAGACAATTTGAGGCAGCTACACGTTCAAATAACTGGAACGATGAGGGAAAAGCAACATCATTAGTATTAGCACTAAGTGGCCAAACATTGGACCTGCTCCAAACAATTCCTGCCGCACAGCAACAAAACTTTAGCATTTTGGAGGCAGCGTTAGAACTAAGATATGGCGAGCAACATCTCGCCCAAGTATATCAGGCTCAGCTCAAATCACGCAGACAACGAGGTGGAGAAAGCCTCCAGGAGTTCGAGGCTGCCGTAGAAAGATTAGCCCATCTAGCCTATCCTGATGCACCAATGGAATTTCAACAACAGTTAGCAGTTGGTACATTTATTGATGGAGGAAGTTAGGCGAATTCTTAAGTTGGCCAGGCATAGGCTTAGTAGTGAGGCTTTAGTACATGCAATGGAGATTGAGGCTGCATATAAGGATACCACACAATCAAATCAGAGAGTACGAGCTGTGAGTGCAAAGTAGTGGGAGGCTGAATGGAGGCATCTGTTGTTATGTGTGGCAAATTGGGCCATATTAAGATGAACTGTCATGAGCTCAACATTCAAGATCCGAGACAAAACCAACAGCAAAGTAGTGAGAGACAGAGTAGAGGAGGCATGCGCTGTTATAAGTGTGGCAGAGTGGGCCATAGTCAGAGTAACTGTCGTCAGCGCAGCCCTGAGGGGGTCGCAGTAATGGAGAAGCCGCAGGAAAACTGGCGAGCTGGTACTTCGCAGAATGTGGCACATGGCCTTTCTAAAAGACCGTGTCAGGAAAATTGCAGGCCTTGCCACCGTGAGGAAAAACAGCGCAAGGTACAAATAATGAAAACCGTTAAGATTGATGTTCCGGATTATTGGACAAAAGAGTCGTTAAGGGAAGCGTAGTTAAACAATAAGGAAACTGGTCCTGTTCTGAAATGGAAAGAAAGAGGAACCCGGCCCGATTGGAAGAAACATTTCAAATAAATCAGTGGTGCTGAAGGCTCTATTGGCACAATGGGACTCCCTTATAGGAGAGGATGGACTGCTAAAGATAGCGTGGGAAAGTCCAGATGGGAGGAAAGTTACTTTGAAATTGTTAATCCCGAGGTGTCATGTAGCAAATGTAATTTAGCAAGTGCATAATAATGGAACGTCTGGCGGACATTTTAACATCAACAAAACCTTGACTAAAGTAAGAGAACGTTTCTACTGGGTAAACAGTCGTCAAGATGTGGAAGCTTGGTGCCGCCAGTGTGAAGTTTGCGCGGCAAGAATGGGGCCACAAATAAGAAATAAGCAATATAACGTCAGGGCTCCTTTTGAGCGAATTGCTATAGCAAGTGACCGTATGAAGGCTCGTTATGATCTTAAGGCTAATTCAGGAGGGTATCAGGTGGGAGAGTTGGTTTGGCTATATAACCCACAACTAAAGAAAGGCAGGTCCCTGAAGTTTCACCCGCCCTGGGAAGGTCCTTACACTGTCGTCACCAGATTAAACGAAGTTGTATATAGAATTCAGCAAAATCCAAAATCTAAGATGAAGGTGGTGCATATAGAGAGACTAGCCAAGTATGCAGGGAACAATGAATTGCCTGATCGGGACGTTCAGGCTTAAGGAGGGGGCAGTGTTACGCCACTGAACTGTGTAGACTGGTTAGATGAGACTGGAATTGTACACTAACGGCCGGGAATATTCTGGACTGCTCTAGATCGTGTGAATGGGTGTATAAATAAGACACACGGTAGGCCGACTCTCAGTCTGAAGTCGAACGTGAACGAGTGAAGAAGAAATACGAAAGAGACTGATAAGTGTTCAGTTGTGATTATAATTAGGACAGTGATTAATCTATTGTTGTTAATTGTTAATTAGTAAATAAAGTAGTGAGTAAGTGTTACCTGGACTTTCAATCAACGAATCTACGAGTGTTTGTGTGGATAGCAAACACGTAACAGTTATTTATGCAACAAGACCGGAAAGTGATTCTTTACTGGGCGAGCTGGCAATTTCCATTGCAAAAGCCCTAGCGAGCCCAGTAAAGTCACTTTCTGGGTGTGTTGTGTACAATGTTTTTTCTGCAACGGTTCCTGCTGATCTCAAAAAACTTTTTAACTTTAATAAAATATAAAATTCAACTGACAGACATCAGACGCTTACTTTCAAAGAAGACTGGAATAATCATTTTTAATTGTTATCGGATACTTTTTGTCAACAGAAAATGACATAGGGAATCGGTAAAGACTTTACAAATTCTTATGTCACTTTGCCGGGCTAGACCTGTAAATATGTATATTCCACTCAAAAAATTGGACACAATTAAATTTCTAGAAGGTTGCAGGTTACATCATATTGAACATTTTCCTTAATGTCCATTTCGTCAAATAGCAACAGATACAGTTTATCTTGCCCATTTATTAAACTGTTGGTGATGTGTCTAAATAAGTGATAATTAATGCCAACATGGAATGGGACCTTTTCGAATAGTTAAATTAATGTTCTTTTTCAAGGCATCGCGACGATCTTTGACAATAGTTTGTAACACTTTGGACTCCTTTTTAGAAGTGCCAAGGCTATAACCTTTTCTTCGATAGTCCACCTCCTACCTTTTTGATCGCGTTTGGCACAGTGTAATTGGGAAATGAGGAAGTTGGTTGTAGTATTTGACATCCCCTTAAATATACTTCTGACTACTGATGAGTCATCTAAATTTGATAGAGATTTGATGTCATGACCCTCTGCTTGCATATGACTTTCAACTTCCGTATATGGTCCTCCTTCTGACAAATCATGTTCATAAGAGGAATTTCCTAGCATAGCGAAGGCAGCTAGTGAAGTTTTGGAGGAGATTCCCAGCACTTCTGTATCAGATCAAAATGTCACCGTTCGAAAACGACCGGGGAATTATTAGAATTGGGATTCCTTGGTGGTATAAGAGGCACAATGAGGCACAGAAGCAAAATAAAAAAGATGCTCGTGAGGCAAAATGAATAAAAGAATCATAAAAAAATGGTGCTCGTGAGACGAAGAGAAAACTGAAGATTCTTTCGCATAATTAGAACCTTAATTTTTATAGAGCCATGCACGTTGCGTGCCACACAATACATGATTTTTTTATCTAACACTTAATAACATTTTAAGGTAGTCTCTGCAAGTCAAGCCTAATAAATATTTTAAATTTAATTATATTCATTAAATAATATTCTTTTTCTGCAACCTTCTAGAAATTTAACTGTGATCAATTTTTTGAGTGGAAAATACATATTTACAGGTCTAGCCCGGCAAAGTGACATAAGGATTTGTAAAGTTTTTACCGATTCCTTATGTCATTTTCTGTTGACAAAAAAGTATCCGATAACAATTAAAAATGATTATTCCAGTCTTCCTTGAAAGTAAGTGTCTGATGTCTGTCAGTTGATTTTATATTTTATTAAAGTTAAAAAGTTTTTTGAGACTAGCAGGAACCATTGCAGAAAAAACATTGTACACAACACACCCAGAAAGTGACTTTACTGGGCTCGCTAGGGCTTAATGGAAATTGCCAGCTCGCCCTGTTAAGAATCACTTTCCGGTCTTGTTGCATAAATAACTATCATGCTTTCTTGATATTTTCTGTAATATATTGACAAAATGTCCTAAATTTGCTTTTTTGTATTTTTCTGATTTTAATAAATTACCTACCTACTTGTGTTTTGAGTGTTATGTTAATTATCCAATACAAAAACATATTTCTTTTAAATCTTATGTTAAGTGGTTCAACAAGGTTACAATTCACCTTTTGATTAGTTTAACATAAAAATTAATTGACATCTGGTTTTGTATTCTAACTTTAAAATAGCTTTGTTTCTGCAGCAGTTGGTGATCGTTTGTGGATCATCAGAGATAGTCACTCGGTTAGTTTTTAACTTCCAGCGAATAGAAGTATTTAAAAACAACTAATCGACTACTTCTGGTCCACAAACGATCACCAACTGCTACAGAAATAAAACTTATAAATAATATCAATAAAATAATAAAAGGGGGGTTTTGAATTTTCGCGGGCGTTTGCTTCTTGCGCCATCTACTTTCACCTTCCATTACAATCGACCAATTTAATACTGTGGATTAAATTTTAGCACGTACTTGCGCATCTCGGGTTGTCTCTGTCAAGAATAGTAAACTAAGTTTACTATTCTTGGTCTCTGCTTGGTCTCGGGTTGTCTCTGATACGCACAGATGTATGTGATCTGTGCTGATACGTATAACAACACAATTTACTCTCACTCTTTTGTGATATTACTACTGATTATTGGCAACTAGCAAATAAGTTGTGGTATTATTACAGTCGTGTATTACAAATTAGTTAAACACTATTTGAAGAAAAAAATATTGCACATTTGAGAAGAGAAAAACAACTTGATTTGAAAACGTTTTATTATAAAAAAAAAAAATAAAAAATACAAAACTATCCAGCTTTTAAAGAAAACCTATTGGTGTTTTAATATCACCAGACTTACGTACGAATGAACGTTACACCTTTTTCGTTTTTTTCTGGTGGAAAATTCGCAACCAGGAACCAATAAACAATGCATTTTTAATTAAGCGCACAGAGAAGTTCTACACTAGACAATAACCACAAGATGCCACTCAAAAACTAATAAATACAGAACAAATTTAATAAAACTGATAAATCAAGCAAAAAGTACAATAATTAATAAATCTATTCACAGCACAACAAATTGTCCAAAGATGACAATTGACAAATCGAAACCCATTGTGGCAACCCGAAATCACTAATTTTTACCAATATTAAATTGAAATGTAACTAGATTGCCCACAGTACGGCGGCCCCATATACAGGGACATTTTAATTTGCAAGGTCGAGCAATACCAATTAGAGATCCAGATTTTATTGAGAAATTCGTGTTATATGCTGATGAGTGATGACTTAAAAATCTACTCAATCGTCAAAGATATACATAAATGACTGTCTCCAACTTCAAACATGTCTTAATAAAATAAATACCTGGTGCACAGTAAATAAATTACAACTGAACGCTAACAAATGTAACGTAATGTCATTTTCTTTGGCGCTATTTTGTCAATTTAGTATGGCCATATGTTTTCTAATAAAGAAATTAACTTGGGAAAAATCACAATGCATTGACTCATTCAGCAGCGCCAGCCATAGAAAATTACTAAAAACTGATTTTTAATATATTGATTGATAAGTAGAGGGGGCACGTTGCAATGTAAGATAGGAATATACATAAATATAATGGATAAGCACGAATTTTTCAATATCATCTGGATCACCAATTGGTATTGCTCAACCTTGAGAAACTGTCCCTGTATAAGGGGCAATCTAGTTACATTTCAATTTATTATTGGTAAAAATTAGTGATTTCACGTTGCCACACTGGGTTTCGATTTGTCAATTGTCACTTTGGACGATTTATTTATGTGATGTGCTGTGGCCATAGACTTATAAAAATTAAAGACACCAATATACCATATCAATCTAACTACGACTGTGTCCGGACAACCAGCAAAATGCCTTTTTTGGTTCCTCTCCTTTCGTGTCATTTGTGGCTTATTTACCTCACTCTCTCTCGATTCAGGGTCGATGAACTTCTTGGACTTGCGCAGAAGAAATTTTAGCGTATGTCGGCTCTCGCTTCGTAATCGTCGCCACTCGCCTGCCGCCGCCATTAAATTTGTTTGATTGTTTACAGTTAGAGTGTTTATAAGAGAATCGAGTTTTTAAATACAATTTTTGTGATTTTATGTAATTAATATCTTTTCACGTTAGTTATAGATTTAAAAGACAATTGTGGTATATATTGGATTGTGCCAAGGACCAATTTTATTCTTCGTCATGACTCGGTGTATGTATTAAAGTATACATAAACATAATATCTAAATGTACATATATATTTAGTATTTTTCTATTTTTTTTATCATTATTATGGTGCCTTTTTTATTATAAACAATTTAAGTTTATAAACTCTTTTATTACCCACGCAGAAATATTAATTTTTGATATTTACTGTGGTCTATTTATGTTTATAATAAACTCTTATAAATGTATTGTATTTTTTTTTATTAAAATAAACGTTATTATAATGTAACATGTAACCCGCCCCTTCCCTGGTTCTCCATTTTTTTGATAAATTTTTTTCATATCTTAAACCATGGGAGGTACGATAAAAGTTTATACGAATAATTTTGTAGGGAATTAAATTCCTATAGTATTCAAATGCCAAAACTTTGCGCCTCAGAAACTGCAATTTTCCTTATTGGAATCTGATATTAAATTTATAAAAAGCAAAAGTAAAAGAAAAAAAGTGGCTGGGTCGAGGAACTGAACCCGGGACCTTGAATCCAAAGACAATCAATCAATCAACACAATTTATTTCAACATTAGCAATAAAACATCTACATAGGGCTCCCGCCTCCGGAGCCAACCCGACATCCATGCGACAGAGCATCATGGCAATTGACGGGTTGGGCAGAGCGAGATCTGTGTGGATTTAAAACTATAAAATTATACACACCAACTCCTGTCAAGTAATGACTAATTTGGACTTATTCTAAACAAACGCTAAAGGAACATTTTTAGCTTAAAATAATTAATGATAATATTAAAATTTAAAATTAGAGTATTTACAAATT
The DNA here is from genome assembly GCA_029963845.1 of Rhamnusium bicolor. Lineage (NCBI taxonomy): Eukaryota > Metazoa > Arthropoda > Insecta > Coleoptera > Cerambycidae > Rhamnusium > Rhamnusium bicolor. The sequence continues at coordinate 92,082 of JANEYF010004296.1, read as the reverse complement.
TACACAAATTTTGTTAATTGGTTCACGGGAAAATATTCAAACACAAAAACCCGCTTAAGGCAATTCGAATGTGGAACCGGTCATATAAGACTGTTTGTATATTATTATTACGGACAATTTGGAATATAGAAATGTTCTAATATAAAAATATTATAACTTGAAAGAATGTTTGTAAGAGAAAATTTTGAGTGAAAAAACGCATAAAAAGAAAAAAAAAACAACAAGAGTAATTTGGAATTTTGTCAATGGGTTAGGCCTAAATAGGTTGTCGAAAGATGGGCAACGTTTGATATGGAAGTTTATGTTTAATTCTGAATTGGGAATTATGCTCCCTCACTTGTGTTATGCTGCGTGTTAGTGGGTTATTCGAGAGTTGAGTTTCATAAAATTTTTGGGATGTGTTTTCTATGTATTGCGCTATTGGTTCTATGTCGGTCATTTCGTGTAAATGTCGTATAGGCGTGTATCTGTCTAAAGCTGTAATAAGACGAAGAATTTTGTTTTGATGAATTTGTAATTTATGTATCGTAGTCGCTGATGCAGAGCACCATGCGGGAGCGGCATATACCAACGCCGGTCTTATTATAGTTGTATATATAAGTCGTTTGTTCGTCCTGTTGAGTCTGCTATTTTTGGCCAAAACTGGGTATAAATTTTTTGTTAGTGCGTAAGCTTTTCGTATAGTCATTGTAATATGTTTGTTAAATGTGAGTCCTTTGTCTAAACGTACGCCGAGATATTTTACATTCGTCTTTGTTTGAATTTGGTGTCCGTTGATCGTAATTGGAGTCAGAATTTTGGTATCTTTGAATTTCTTGGTAAACACTATAGTCTCCGTCTTACCCTCATCAATTTGATTTTCCATTGACTATAGTACGCTGTGGCTCTGTACATGTGTGCTTTTAGAAGCATGTTAGCAGCTTGTGCACTATGCGAATGACTATATATAGCCGTATCATCAGCGTACATAGCCAGCTTAGTATCAGGAAAGTGAGGAAAGTCAGAGATGTATAGATTGAATAATTTCTGTACTAAGACGGAACCTTGCGGTACGCCCGCATGAATGCTCTTATGTGGAGATAGTGTATTGTTAATTTTGACTTGTAGTGTTCTGTTGATTAAGTAAGAGTGTATGAGTTTTATTAAGTGGAATGGAAAATTATAAGTGTGCATCTTGTATATAAGCCCCGATATCCAGACGGTATCGAAAGCTCTTTCAATGTCTAAAAGCATCATGGTGGTGCTTTTGTTCAGGTTGTATTGCAGCTTGATATCATTAACGATCCTGACGACCTGCTGCGTTGTATTGTGACCCTTTTTAAATCCAAACTGGTGGTGATCATTGATGCCTAGGACATCCTGTGCCCTGTTTAACCTGTTAAGGATGATTTTTTCCACCAGTTTTGAGATAGTTGACAGTAGGCTTATTGGCCTATAATTTACCGCAAACCTATGGTTTTTACCCGGCTTGGGTAATGGAACTACAACTGCACTCTTCCAGGCACTAGGAAAGTGCTGCAGGCGCAAAATCGCGTTTATGATGTACACTAACTGCAATATACCCTTTCTTGGTAAGTTCTTGAGTAATTTATTTTCGATACCATCCTTACCCGGGGCCTTGTTGTTGGATAGTGATTTAATAAGTTGCAGAATCTCAGAGGGTTTTGTCATATTTTTCAAAAATTCTTGTTGAGTAATTTGATTTTCATGTCTCATGATTTCATCAGTCGTCTGTATTATGCGATCCTGTTCGTCTGTGTTGGGTGTGTCGCTATTGTGAATTTGTTAGTAAGTGTCAGCTAAGTGGTTGGCTTTCTGCCTGTCTGATATGTAGGTTTGACCGTTAAGTTGGAGAGCGGGGATGGCCTCTCGTGTATCCTTATTTTTGAGTGATTTTGTTAATCTCCACAATGAGTTGTCCTGATGATTCAGTGCCTCGAGCTTTTCTCTCCATTTTCGATTTTTTAAGTTGGTAATATCTATTCTAATTTGTCCTTGCAATCTGACCATCTCTTCCTTGGCCCGGACGTCACGATTGCGTTGCCAACGTCGTCTTAACCTGTTTTTCGTAAGTATGTCTTGTTTGATCGCATCCGTCCGTTGGTCCTTGTAGGGGTCAATAGTGATAGTCTAAGCAATACCCCGTTTGGCCTCTTGCAACATCTTAATCCAAAGACAAAAACCTTAGCATATGCTCCATCAGCTTCTGCTTGCTATTGGAAATAAACTTGTTACACATAATAAAATACTATTTCTTCCAGTGCATTGACCGAGAATCGAGAGAGAGATAAAGCTAACCCTGAAGTAATACAATAGAAAGAGATCAGCAAAATAAATGTGTCGTGGATATGTCTCGGACACCATTAATACATTGTCACTTGGTCTATATATCCGAGGTCTGTGGCTGTGGCATTTTGTGGTTATTGTTTAGTGTAGAACTTCTCTGTGCGCTTAATTAAAAATGCATTGTTTGGTTCCTGGTTGTGAAAATTCCACCAAAAAAAAACGAAAAAGGTGTAACGTTCATTCGTAAGTCTGGTAGTATTCAAAGACCATTAGGTTTTCTTAAAAGTTGAAAAGTCTTGTAATTTTTTATAATAAAACAATTTTAAATCGAGTTGTTCTTTTCTCAAATGTGAAATATTTTTTTCCTCATATAGTGTTTAACTATAATACACGACTGTGATAATAACCCAACTTATCTGCTAGTTGCCAGTAATCAGTAGTAATATCACAAGCAGAGAGTGAGAATAAATTGAAAATAATTTGACAGTTTTTCGAGAACCTCTGTTGCTTAGCAATGTACATGAGAACCCTTAGGGCTCAAGTGGCTATTTCTGAATGGCAACAAAGTTAGAGAAAACAACCGGAGAATTGTTTTCTAATTTATTCTCACTCTCGAATAGCATTCGAAAGATTATTTTTTTAATATAAATACAAAATATAAATATTGTCTGACCGTTATATGTGGCATTCTCTAAGTTTTTCTATCTCTTTTTTTGGAAATTACTACCACATGAATAATTCTTCGTTAGTTTCTAATAACATACTGGGTATGTTACTAGAAAAATAAACTTTACGTCAAAAGATTAGTCAGCGGGTGCTTTTTGACAACTAATATATGAGACAAAAAAATAATATAATTCCCTATAACGTTTCGGAAAACGAATCTGTCTCCTTTTTCAAAGAGTTATTTCTCTTTTTTTTTTAGAATGTCAAGCGTGAAACTTGACATATATTATTTATTTATGTAATATCCATAGATTCTTACAAAGAACTGTTGTTACTTAAAAATTATATAATATTAATTTTGTTCAATTCTCCTTTTAACATCGGTATCCACGTTGTACTAAAATCTACAGAGCAATGGGATAAACATTTTTTCGTTCAATAGTATTATTGTCGATTCCTTAATTTTTCTTTTTTTGCTCTCCGCTATTTCATTAATATTATTGCCGAATCCCAGTTTATTCTATATGTCCATTTTGCCAAGCATGTTCGCAAATTTTCGAATTTTCAATTTCACCTTTTCTAATGTAACTTTTATGTTCACCTAACCTTACAAAAATAAATAACTTTGAAAAATGAAACAGATTCGTTTTCCGACACGTTAGGGAATTATATTATTATTTTTGTCTCATATTAGTTGTCAAAAAACCCTCTGACTAATCTTTGTCACAGGCGCAGAGGTTTATTTTTTCAGTAACATACTGGGTAACTAACTATCAGTGCTGGGAAATAACTAAGATAAAAGATACTTTTTAGTAACTTAGATACTTTTGATAACTTAGATACTTTATCTTAGATACTTTTATTTTCAAGTAACTTGTATCTATTTTTTTGATACTTTTTACAAGTAACTAATATCTAAAGTTACTTTTTAAGTATCTTAGTTATTTTTAGGGTATCTAAGTTACTTTTTTAAGTATCTTAGTTAATTTTATAGGATCTAAGTTACTTTCATAGTATCTTAGTTACTTTTAGAGTATAGATACCTTTGAAAAGTATCTAGATACTTTCAAAAAAGTATCGAAGATATTTTTTAGCAAGATACTTTATATGAAATATACAAGCTAGCGCAAGTCGCAAGTTTAGATATGTTTGTTGCCTGCCTGGCTGCATTCTACAGTTCTATACCATCAGTACAAATTTAATTGAGTACTAGCAAGCATCTATGCAAGAGTGCGCAAAGGCGTTTGTTAACGAACGATAAGTAGTTAGTAACGTAGTAAAACGTAGTCGTACACCTTTTAATATATAGTACTTTTATGTAGCATGTACCTATTATAAAATTGATATTATTGATAAATAGTGAACAGTTTCAATAGTTAAAGTTAAACAATTGTTTAAAAAGATATATGTTATACTTATCTGTGATAAGATTTGTAAAAGTTAGTAAATAATAATTAACAAAAAATTTTCAGTTAATATTATTTTTCATTCCACTCTATATTTTAACTTTTATCAAGAAGGGGAACTTAATTTGTTTTTAAATTATTTCATTGACCCTAAGGGGTATTTCCACTATATAATTTCAATTGTTCTGTTCTCTGAAGCCATTAATGTTTATTAGATTAAGGTTTACAAGTTTCCTTGCTTTGGATTCTTTAAATGTGCCGGCTACCCTGATGACGCTATGGCAACAGAAATACGTGTCGGTAGATATTTTGAAGTTTTTTAAAGTGAGTGTCAATTGGTGAGTACCTTGTGTTTTATTTATTTTTGGCTTTACTAAACAGAATAGTTGAAATTAAAAATAACATTATTGAGTCAGTTGTACTGAACATAATGTTGCATATTACATATCTTTTTTTGTAATCCAAGTTTCAGCGTTTGGGCAAATAGCCGGGAAAATAATTGTTTAAAAAGATATATGTTATACTTATCTGTGATAAGATTTGTAAAAGTTAGTAAATAATAATTAACAAAAAATTTTCAGTTAATATTATTTTTTATTCCACTCTATATTTTAACTTTTATCAAGAAGGGGAACTTAATTTGTTTTTAAATTATTTCATTGACCCTAAGGGGTATTTCCACTATATAATTTCAATTGTTCTGTTCTCTGAAGTCATTAATGTTTATTACATTAAAGTTTACAAGTTTCAGCGTTTGGGCAAATAGCCGGGAAAATAATTGTTTAAAAAGATATATGTTATACTTATCTGTGATAAGATTTGTAAAAGTTAGTAAATAATAATTAACAAAAAATTTTCAGTTAATATTATTTTTTATTCCACTCTATATTTTAACTTTTATCAAGAAGGGGAACTTAATTTGTTTTTAAATTATTTCATTGACCCTAAGGGGTATTTCCACTATATAATTTCAATTGTTCTGTTCTCTGAAGTCATTAATGTTTATTACATTAAAGTTTACAAGTTTCCTTGCTTTGAATTCTTTAAATGTGCCGGCTACCCTGATGACGCTATGGCAAGCAGAAACACTTGTCGGTAGATATTTTGAAGTTTTTTAAAGTGAGTGTCAACTGGTGAGTACCTTGTGTTTTATTTATTTTTGATTTTACTAAACAGAATAGTTGAAATTAAAAATAACATTATTGAGTCAGTTGTACTGAACATAATGTTGCATATTATCTTTTTTGTAATCCAAGTTTCAGTGTTTGGGCAAATAGCCGGGAAAATAATTGTTTAAAAAGATATATGTTATACTTATCTGTGATAAGATTTGTAAAAGTTAGTAAATAATAATTAACAAAAAAGTTTCAGTTAATATTATTTTTCATTCCACTCTAAAAATATATAATAGCTATGAGCTATGACTAATTGATTAGTAATGTTGCTAAGTGTCACTGTGCCAGATTAATTTTCGAGCAAAAAAACCTTTTACTTGTTTAAAGTATTTTCAACAGTTTCAGCTGCGGCAGTATCTTAGTTACCCAAAAGTAACTAAGATAATTCCAGGTAACTTAGATATTTTAGGAAGTAACTAAGATACTTGAGAAAAGTAACTAAGATATTTTTACATGTATCTCGTATCTTAAGATACTTTTTGCAAGAAGTATCTAGATACTCAAGAGTAACTTGGATAATTTTCTAAAGTATCTTCGAAAAGTATCTAAGTTACTTTTTTAAAGCATCTTTCCCAGCTCTGCTAACTATAAGCGATTTGGGGCGAACACAAATTAACATAAATATTTATGTTTATCTTGATAATTTGAGGTTGTCACGAAAATGGTTATGTGAGGGGACAAATCAACATAACCAGTTCCAGAGTAGTTTATGTCAATGAGGGCTTCCGCACATGAATTCATCACGAGAGGCGCAAGTGTAGGGTAAGGTCAAATCACTGAACGTTAATGTTCACTATGTGTTTTTAACGAGAGTTTTTAGTAATTTTTATAAAAACTAGCTGAAAAACGCTTAACACAATGATGGCAGAAGGGGAAAGTAGTAATTTACTTGCTCAGTAGGGAAATTATTGTACCTGACAGAGGTGTCTTATGTCATTAAAGTTAGGTTATATCAAGCATGAGCATGATGCAAACAACGAATGTGCATGATTATTATTCACGATTTTCTGTAGTAGACTCCTTTGGTAACGCATAATCGTCAGGATTAAAACGTTCTTTACAAAAACACGAATATTTCGAGGGAGTATTGTTATTCCTGCGAATCGCCACGAATCATTGTTTTAGGCGAGTTTTATCTCTCGGAAGCATATGTCCGTCTTTTGTTTCCGAACAAAATGGAACTGCGTAACACTGAGGCATAACTAACAATAAGTTATTTTATTGACTGGTGTACGAAATAATTATAATAAAACTCTATAAACTTTTTCCGCGCCTAACAATAACTTTTGATAGGACCTTACTTGCCAGTGGCCCCAACTGGTGAGCCTAAAAACGTTAGCCCTCATTATGTGAGTTGTTTATGGCAATTAATATTGTAATAAACCTAATATCCCATTAGGACGCAATGAGTGATTACGAGGAATGCGAGGAGCAAAATGTTGCCAAACCCACAATCGGGCCCAACGACAGTAACGCAGAGGTGTGGATATTGAAATCAATGTAGGAGAAACAGTATAATCTCTGTTAATCTTAAAATCGGCAATGAATTGCAAATAGGCGAATAATCTAACCTCAACCGAAGCTGACGTGTCATATCAGATATGTGATAATTTGTGCGTTTTCACGACATAATCCCATTATCTTTAGGGTCGTGAGGTGGGAATGAAATCCGGCATAACATAACATAAATCACATTTATGTCGCCCCAAATCGCTTAATATTTTTTAGATAACGAAGAAATATTCATGTGGTAGTAAGTCCCAAACGAGAGAAAGAAAAAACAAAATATAACTTTTTAACATTTTTTTTTTCAACAATTGACTCAATTTAAACTAAATAAAGTAATTTTATAGTGCAACAAAATTAAACTAAGCTTAAGTTTTGAACATGAAAACAGAATTATTGTAAATGCTTCGTCCGTGACTGGTATATTTTCTTCTAATTTGTAATCCCTTTTGCCACAACATGATTGGGAAATGTTTCCGTATCGAACTATTACTTACCATAGTATTTTTACACGCATTTTCTTTAGTTTGTATAATAATTTCTTCCATTGACGCTGACCTAAGCTGTTTTTGATTCATTTTTTAAAATTTAAGACAAAACTGATGACAGATGTCAAAACCAGAAAACACGTCAATGAACAAAAACAAATTATTACAAGATATTCTCAGTAAAATAGACTAACGTGTATTGGTAAACACGATTTAAATATCAGCGATCTCATAACGTTCTATAATTGGTTAATATATAGCCAATATAAATTGCCCACAGTATGGCAGCCGACATGTAGGGGACATTATCTTTGATCAGTGTTTATGATCGAAGGACATTATTATTATTATTGTATCAGAGATCCAGATTATATTAAGAAATTCGTGTGGATAAGATAAGGCATGGAATACGGATCAACCTATCGTACTAGATCACGCAAAATTGTAGGTTTAGTACCAACCAAACTGGCAACCTTCGACCTGGCAATAGTACAAATATTAACAAAATAAAAATCTTAGGAATTTTTTTTTTTACACTGTGTATCATGTGAATGTCACAAATATCAATTGTCAATGTCAGAATTGTGAAATTACAGGTGGTCATTTATAAAGAAATGATATTTTATTTTGAATAACATTTTATGATTTTAGGCAAATAGAATGAGTTAACTAGTAATTTATTAAACAAAATCATGAACAAAAAAGACCCTAAAGCTATCAAATTGTACAATAATTTTCGATAACTTTTACATCATTCCATCAAAAAATTATGGAGTTTTATACAGTTGTAGAAGACAATAAAGATGTGTCCAACAAATTTATTAAGACCATCGAATGGGACATGATGGACAAGACAAAATTTTTTCCTTTGTCGATGTTAAGTTCCTTCACAGTAAGGTGTGCTCTTTATCCTTTAACTTTAATAAAGACTAGATTGCAAATCCAAAAACATAATGACTTATATACGGGTAAGTATGAATAAATATTAAAATTTGATATATAAATTTTAAGTACCTATGATATTTAAGGTATGTTTGACGCTTATGGAAAGATATATCGATATGAAGGCTTTACAGGATTGTATAGAGGATTTTGGATATCTTCAGTTCAAATAATTAGTGGTAGGTATATTTTGACCACTTTCATCACTTTGATACTATGTACTATTATGTAATATTGCAGGGGTATTTTATATATCAACTTATGAAGGTGTTAGACATATTTTAAACCAAAAACATGTAAATTCGAATATTAGAGCACTAATAGCTGGTGGTGCAGCGTCCTTAGTTGGCCAGACAATAATTGTACCTTTTGATGTTCTCAGTCAGCATTTAATGATGATGGGTATTGGTAAGAAAGGAGGTGATAAGGTATTGCTATTATAAAACATAAATCATATTTTATTCTGCATATTTCTGTTTTCGTTATTTGTAGGCATTTAATACGTTGGGATTAAATATCAAACCTGGAAGAAGTAAATTTGCCATCACATTAGATGTAACAAAACATATTTTTAAAATGGATGGAATAGCTGGTTTTTATAGGGGTTATTGGGCCAGTTTATCAGCATATGTGCCCAATTCTGCGCTGTGGTGGGGTTTCTACCACTTTTATCAAGGTACAATAAATTAGTACATATTCTGTTCATTTTGTGGCATTTATGGCCATTCTCACTAGTCATCACTTGTAAGTGAGTTTTTGAGCTCTCTGCCATGTTGAATCTGGGCATTCTTGACATTTTGATCATAAATTAGGTCTGATATTCTGACCATTTTGTCATAGCTTTCCATAACACCATAAGGTGATTGTCAAAATCTCATTTAAACTCAATGTCCAATGCAGAAGAATGCTAGAAAACAGATGTACTAGTTTCATTAAATATTTTGTGCACATTAAACCTAAATTAGATTTACACCAATTTAATTATACCACGAGTATGTGGTGGCAGGTTTTTTTGTTTTTCATTATTTTTTAAAAACGTCTTCTATAAGCCATGTTTTACAAGTTTTGTTACTGCAATTTGCAATGATAGTTATTACATGTGCAGATATTGTTAATCGGTGTAATTAGAAAATACTGTAAAAAACCTAGTGTTTTTTTTAGAAAATTTGAAACCAACTCAGTGATTATTGTGCATTTAAGTAATAATGAATAATGATTATATAAAATTTAATTTCTATAAGAGCAGTTATTTTATCGGCTTGTACCAAATATCGACACGACACCAAACAATTATTCTGATACATACTGGTTGGTGTAAGGATTAGGTATGTTATAGGGCGACAGTGCGCCTTTATCGCATAGCCTGCTTACCCGATATAAGTGCACCAACCTGTATATCCATCCTAACAAGAAGGCTTGTTTTTGAAACTGTGTAACTATATAAATATTTTGTAACTGGCAATATTCTTATACAATTAGTTTTACTTTGCTTATTTTATGTTTAATGCAATGTCAAGTATAAAGCTGCTTTAAGGATGCAGTAATTATCTTCACTTTGCTCAGGTTATCCAAAAGTAACTTTTTTTTTTGTTTTAGATGAACTTTATGCTATACTGCCAATATGGGTTTCCCATCTATTCATCCAAAGTGTTGCAGGAACATTAGGTGGATTTACAACCACAATACTAACAAATCCATTAGACGTAGTGCGGGCTAGATTACAAGTACAAAGAATAGGATCAATGAGATACGCGTTTAGGGACTTATGGGTGGAAGAGGGCCTTAGGATGTTTTCCAAAGGGTTAAGTGCTAGACTAATACAATCGGCAACTTTCAGTTTTAGCATAATTGTTGGTTATGAAACTATTAAAAGAATATCTGTTAACGATGAATACAAACAATTCGTGAAATGGTGATAATTTTTATTAGATTTTATTGTTGTTCATGTTTACAGCCTTGTGGAAGACTACTTGTTGTTTTTATTTTTGTTACCACTTCTTTTTAGAAGTGAATTTATTTATTGAGAGGTGTCGTAAGAGATTTTATTAAATGTATAGAACTCGTAAGAGTATAATTTTATTGTAAGTAGGAGAAAATAAATACTATGTGATGTGGTTATGCAAAAGAATATAATTAATTCGTTAGATAGATATGCCTAATGTTTTTTTATATCATAAACCAATGGCAATTTGGAGAGATTTTAAATACTTTTGTAGTTACCAATCTTTTATGTTATACATAAAATAATAAATACTCTGCATTTTTATTTAATTTCTCACAAATATATTTAATATTTAAAATGATCCAATTTTTCCAACCTCAACCACAATGTTTACCAACATTGTTTTGCTCATACCACATAATGTGTCAATAAAAATTAAGGAGACGTAAGACTACTGTGAAATAATGTAGTCCATTTGTTGGTGTTTAAACAACGAATTTATTCTGATATTGTTCAAACCGAACATATACCTTGAAGAATAGACACATGTTATAGAATATGTGTGACAGAGACACCCATGGGCGAAGGAACAAGACAATGCATTAAATACTGATTGCAGTTTGTGTTTCACAAAAAAAAAATCATTTGAATTTTATATTTCACTGTAGTCTTACATGCTATCACTGGTTTATTTTGATATAATACATTTTATTTACTAAGGACATATTTATATTTCAAAACAAATATAAAATTTAAGGTAGAGCTCTTGACATTTTTTTCTCTTCGAGAAACAAAGAATGCAATTCTGTAATTGCCACAAAAAGAATTAAGAAAATTATTTTCAATGACTATAATGTAAGAACTTTTCACATTACCATCCTTCTTCACTTGCCAAATGTATTTAAAAATCTTGATCAAAGCTTTCGGAAGCTATGCAATTGGCAAATAAAGTTTTAAATAACCGAAAACATAGATGTTCAAAATATTACATGCTTTTAATTAAGGCTACTGTGCAAAAAAAAAAAACATCATTTCGACCAACAGTTTGCATTTATGTCCAGCAAATCAAGAGCTTAATTTATCTTCATATGTTGATCTCCTTCGTCGAGCTCTTTGGAGGATGGACATGAAATTCACACTATTTATACGTGCTTCTTCAAAGCATTCAATAAGGTAAACTATTAAACGAGCTCCAATTTCTTAGTATCAACAATCTTCTTCAATAGATTGCTAGCTATTTGACCAGATGTACACAAGCTGTATGAAATTCACTGAGAGTATAAAAACAATTTTTATACTATATGTATTTTTATACTCAGGAAATTCATGTTTCCTCACATTTCCATTTCATCTTCTATTTCTAAAGCTCTGAGTGCTTGACTTTATAAAATGCAATTCTTAGAATTTCAATATTTTTTCAAACCTATATTATTGTGCATTAGTCAGACCCCCATACAATGAATATTCTTCCTCAGTCTGGAATCCCTATGTCATTCACAAGCAGAACAGATTCCTGATATATTGCTTTTAAATGCACAACTATTCCACAGCTCACCTCTTATGTTGAATTAGAATCCAGAAATAATATATCCACTCTAGAAAACCGACGAGAATTTAAAGACTTAAAACTCTTGTACAGGGTGGGCAAATTTTGAATTTTGTTTAGGGTAACTCGGTAACTGTAAGAGTTACAAAAAAATGGAAGACACAATCTGGATCTCTTTTTTTGAGACAAATTCACTGGCGAAAACAAAAATTTGCTATCATTTGTTTTTGAGTTATAAACAAAAATTCGATTTTTTGACTTTTAGACACATCAGTATCTTGGTTGTTTATAAAGTTATGGAAAAATAACTTTACAAACATTTTTCAGGCACTTTTTTTCTGTATACTACAGTGGCGTCGAAAAAAATAAAAAAAAAGGTGCAATTTCGAGTTACGGCATAAAGTTGTGTTTAAAAAGGATTTTTTTTCTCTTTTAAACTATATATCATATGTGGGGTCGCTTTTGATGTGTAAGTATTTAATAGTGAATATAATCTTTTGGTAGATTACTTTTTGCGTTTTTTTTATTTATTCCAAGTAGGCGTGTGACATCTATGACAGTGTTTATGCGTTTGTCAGTAAATTGCATATTAAAAATTTTGTTTCCATCATAATTACACCCCATTTAATCGTAAAAGTGAAAATGTCTTACGAAAATTATGAGAAGTATGTTATGCTAGAATGCTTCATTCAAAGTAATAACAATTGTGATATTGCATCCGAAATATATTTCAATCGCCTTCCAGCAAGGAGACAACCTAATAAAGCTATTTTCAAGAGGTTAAAAGAAAATCTCATTAATTGTAGGTCTTTCAACAAGCCAAGACCAAAAAATCAGATATTTATATCTAATTTTATAATACATTATAATTACAAAATAAAAATTGAAATTGAAGTAAAAAACGTTCAAACTGATGTCTGTTATATTCGATACATAAATTACACCTCTTCATAATACTCTGACTTGTATTATAAATATGAAGATTTGAAATGGAATTCATAAAATTTCATCTGTCAGTACTGGTTTTCTTGTATAATTTGACTTTAATGCGGCTCCAAAAGAAAAAATCCAATGGCGTTAAGTCAGGTGATCGTGGGGGCCACTTCACTGGTCCGTTACTTCCCATCCAGTTATTTCCAAAACTGGTATTTAATAATTCTGAAACGGTCCTGATGTTATGAGGTAGTACACCATCTTGTTGGAAGAACTGATTTCTTGCCTCAATTAAGGGTAGATTGTCCATAAATTCCTCACTAAGTTTCTGGTTTAAGATTTCGTAGTACCGTTGGCCATTAAGATTTTCTTATATATGTGATATGAAGGGCTCAGGGGAAAAACGATCATAGTCTATTTTTGTCGAAAATTCGTTAGACACGCCAACTTGTAGTTCGCGACCCAAGCTTTCAGATGCCTATGTCGGTTTTAAGCAAAAACGATCACAGTCGCTGTAACGAATTTAAATAAAAAATATATGCAGCATAAGAACGATCAGAGTCCGAGCGGTCCCATACGAAAACGATCAGAGTCGACAGTATCGTATCGGTGACGAAGGAAACGTAAGTTTGTTGTTAAAATGGCATTAAGTGCGTAGGTTATTTTGTAGTGACAGTTTGTAAAAAATATGGAATTTAGTGAGGAAAGTGAGGGTGAAGGCCCTAGTACCAATATTTTTAAACCGAAGAAAAGACCTATAATCGGACGTATTAGGGATGTTTCAAGAAACTTAAAGTAAAAGGTTATGTTACCGGGGAAGACTGTAAGTGTTCGCATTTGACTTGTTTTGAAAATATTACTCTGGAGAAAAGAAATATCTTGATTAATAAATTTAATGCATATGATACCTACAATGACCAGAATAGTTACCTTAGTGGGCTAATTTCGGTAATACCAGTACAGCGAAGGCGAAATAGGAAACCAGAAAACGAAGCTCGCTTTAATAATAGTTCTTACGCATATCGTGTGAGAGTTATTAGAGATGGAAAAGCTTCTGAAATACATGTATGCTACAAAGCATTCCTATCTTTACACGGAATAACCAATCGAAGAGTTCAATCAATTAAACATTCATTGCTAAATACTGGAGTTTTCAAACCAGATCAGAGGGGAAGGCATCAAAATCGTCCAAAGAAACTTTCTCCTGACACAATAAATTGTGTGATCTCTTTTTTGAATTCCTTGAAAGGAAGAAAAGCTCACTATAGTCTTAAGGATACCAGCAAAGTATATTTACCAGAAGAGTTGAATATTAAAAAGTTGCACAGCATGTACGTTGACAAGCATCCAGAAAATTCGCTGTCGTATGAAAAATTTCGGGAAATTTTCTCAACAAAATTCAATATTTCGTTTGGTTATCCCAGGACTGACACATGTAGCACATGTGATAAACACAAAGTAGATGAGGAAAAATACAAAAGGGACCTTATTTCACACAAGGAAAATAAGGAAGAGCTGAAGGAGATCGAAAAAGATTTGAAGAAACTAGAAGTGGACATGAAACTGCACAAGCTAAAGGCTGATACGTTCTACAAACGGAAAAGGCAAGCTAGAAAGAGGGCAATGAAAGATGAATTCATAGAAGCCATAACAATGGACTTTCAGAAAAATTTGCCAGTGCCAAACATCAGTACCAATGATGTATACTACCACAGGCAATTGTCCTTTTACAGTTTTAACATTCATATACTCTCGGACCGACGTTCCGCTTTTTATACTTATGATCAAACTATAGCAAAAAAAAGGATCAAATGATGTATGTTCTATGCTGTATCATTTTGCAAGTGACATTTTGAGCAAGTCAGTTAAACATCTCATCATTTTTTGTAACTCGTGGTGGTCAGAACAAGAACTACACCGTTCTTCGTTTTTTGCACTATCTGGCCACAGTATTGAAGAGATTTGAAACTATTGAAGTTTATTTCCCTATACGAGGGCATTCATATCTCGAATGTGATAAAAATATGGGATTAATCAACCAGAAAACTTTAGCCGAAACATCTGATGATTGGAGGGATATTATACGTAACAGCAGACTAAAACCTTCACCTTTCATGGTGATCGATTGTAAACAAGAGATGTTTAAAAATTGGGAGGAACGTCTAACATACTATTATAAAACAAAGTGCCCATACCAGGCCAATTAGAGTGTTTCGGGTGACTCAGGAACACTGCAGTTTGGTACAATATAAATCTACTTTTAACGGTTTGTTTAATAAAAGTGCCATTAAGAATCCAGATTTTAAAACCATTAAACACATTCCAAAATTAGCAAATTTGTACAATGGGCCCTTACCATTAACCACGCTTAAGCTCAAGGATATTAAGCACTTACAGCAATTTTGTTCCATAACATTCCACGAATTCTTGAACAAGTTAGTGGATTCTTCTAATGCTGAGTGTGAAGATGCTGATGAACCGCTTCCTATCGGAGAACTTCAACAAATTTCCAAAGAGGCTGACCAAGAGGATTCTGATGACTCCCTTTCACTCGCACAACTTGCAAAAAAGTGTAAAGGCGCAAAGAAGGGTAATATTAATAACACTGAACATTATTAATCTGCTAAATACATTGTATTTTAGGTACGTCAAAGAAGAAGGCGCAAAAAAAAAGTGTAAAGGCGCAAACAAGGCCCAAAGAAGAGTGAAAGGCGCAGAGAAGTAGTGTAAAGGGAATATGAATGGTTTTTATCGACTTTTTCATTATTGTTTATGCTTACACTAAGAATTAACTTTTGTTTCTTAAATAAAAACGTGGAAAGCTAGTCCGACTTTGTTTATGATTTTACACACTTACTGCACCAAGCCTGTTGCGTTGCTTTATAACATTCAAAAACGATCAGATTCCTGGACTGTGATCGATTTTGTAAAGTCATATGTGAAGTTATGTTGCATCTTCCGCTCTGAACCTCGAAGGTAATGTTAAAAACCTTTGTATGTAATATTATTTTGCTGTCTAATAAGTATATGATGAGATGGGACAACAATTGATGTTACTTTGCAACTATAATCATAAAATATGAGTCTGTAAACTTTGTTTTCTCTATTCTGTAAAAAGTAGTTTTTGTGACTCTGATCGTTTTTCCCCTGAGCCCTTCATATGTTAAAACAGGATTGCCATGTAGAGCATACCAAAAACTGAAATCAAAGCGTCCCTGAGATCGCACGTCAACAGTACGGTGAGGGTTCATATCAGACCAATAGTGCTCATTATGCCTGTTGAAAATTCCTGTATTGCTAATGTAGGCTTCATCTGTCCAAACTACATTTCTAGAGAAGAATGGATCTTGTTGATTTTTTTTGACTCCAATCGTCGCTGAAGATCAGTTGGTTGCAGGTGATGTTGTTTCCTTATTGTATAAGGCCTGAATTTGTGTGTCTTCAAAATACCCAAAGCTCAATGTCTTGAAATCATAAGCTTTGTTTTGGTTCAGAATTTTCACAGTTCTAGGACAGTTCCCGTCATGCGGAAATTAAAAATATATCCTATTTTGTTATATTGCTCATGACGGGAACTTATTTGCACATAACAAGAACAGTTCTAGAACAGTAATAAACGGAACCAAAACAAAGCTTTAGATTCAGCTTCAATTTAACGACTTGAAATTGAAGGATTTGCATCCGCCCTTCCAATTACAGTTATAGAAGTTTCTTCAACATCTTCAGTGTTGTAATTGTTTGGTCTTGGCTTGTTGAAGCACCCACAATTAATGAGATTTTCTTTTAACCTCTTAAAAATAGCTTTATTAGGTTGTATTTCTCGTAATTTTCGTAAGACATCTTCACATTTACGATTAAATGGGGTGTAATTATGATGGAAACAAAATTATTAATATGCAATTTATTGACAAATAGATAGACACTGTCATAGATGACACACGCCTACTTAGAATAAATATAAAAAAACGCAAAAATTAAATACTTACACATCAAAAGCGACTCCACATATGATATATAGTTTGAAAGAGAAAAAAAATTTCCTTTTCAACTAAAACATAGCCAACTATGACTCCCATTTAAAAAAAATACAACTTTATGCCATAACTCGAAATTGCATTTTTTTTAAATTTTCTCGACGCCACTGTATTATACAGAAAAAAGTGCCTCAAGAATGTAAAAGTTATTTTTTTCATAACTTTACAAACAATCAAGGTATTGACATATGTCTGAAAGTCGAAAAATCGAACTTTTGTTTTTAACTCGAAAACAAAAGACAATAGCAAATTTTTGTTTTCGCCAGTGAATTTGTCTGAAAAAAAAGCATTCGAAATTTGCCCACCCTGTAAAGCATCATGAATTGCTATGTTCAGGGCCCATACCAGCTTTCTAGAATTGACTGTATTGTACCTCCCAGGACTACTCGTTTTATCTTCATATTTAACCAGATAATGCATAGAACCCGTCATGGTTGCAACTCTTTCATTACTAGATTAGCAAACCATTATTAATGAGCTTGATTTTTTCTCCACTCTAAACTCCTTCATGAATAAGTTGAGCAAATAATTTTTTTATACCCTAATGTTAATGAATTGATGATAACTGTAAATTTTGCGCCACCCTGTTATGTTATTATTATCTATGTAACATTTAATGTCTTTGCTGTCCCTTAACTGTTAAAAATTTCTGTTAATTGTATACAGGGTGTTTCAGGATTAACTGGACAAACTTAGACTCTGAATATAAAACCTCAAAATAAGAAAAAAGTTTCCTATGGAGGTATGTCCAGAAACGCTTCATTAAAGAGTGACACCCTTCAAGATGGAGGCTAAAATTAGGTTTTTAATTTTTTTCTCAAATTTGGAAAAAGATAAATAAAATATTTTTGGTATAGATTTTCTACTAATAGGAAAGCTTCTAAAGGATATGTTTTCAATCATCCCATATCTGTATAATGGGTGAAATTAGCAACCCCTATTTTAATTTTTTATTTGAACTTTTTAACATCTGAATTTTATTATATAAAAATGTGCATCGAAAAGTTTGAATCATTTAGAAACGCTTTTGTCCCTTTTATTTTTTCATCAAACTGACAGTTTTTGAATAAAAAAATCCAGATCGTTATTTGGAAAAATGCATTATTTAATAAAATGGAAAATGCCAAGTAGACTGCTGTCAAATAATCTTTTTTGTTCTGCACAGAGCAAAATCGTTTTATAATATTTTGCACAGGTTTTTTGGCAATTTTTTAAACAATTGTTAAATTTCAAAGCACAGCGTGCAAGATAATTACTTCAAAAACATACTAATTTGCACCAATTGTTCATGATACTTTTTTTAAGACCAATTTGGAATGTTTTATAATTGGGATAAAATATCACACAGATTTTTCTGTGTGCTTAAGCATAATTTTTGTAGCCTGCTAGGCATTATCCACTTTATTAAATAATACAATATCCATGTGAATATACTATTTTACTTTTTTAATCAAAAACTATCAGTTCGATGACAAAAATAAAGGAATAGTTTCTAAGTGAATCAAGATTTCTAAGGCACATTTATTATGAGAAATTCGGGTCAATTAAGAAATTGGAGTAAAAAAATAAAATATCCTTTAGAAGCATCCCTATTTGTAGAATATCTCTACCAAAACTAACTTTTGTATTTTTTTCCAAATTTGAGAAATAAATTATTTCATAACACATAACACTTCACCGCACACTGAAAAACAAACTCCTACTCCTACATAGCAAGTTTAATATTACTTCAAATCACTTGTAGATCTAATAATGCATCTTGTGGGCATACCAGGAACATACAAGATATCAAATAGAAATATGACAGTTATGTTGGGACAATAATTTGTTGGTGGATAGTAAATTATACATTTAAGAAACAGAAGACCAAATGTTAAAAACTATGATAGGGAGGTTAATGTGAATTATACAATTTAAAAACCTATAGTAAGTTATTAAATGGGTACAGGGTTTAGTTTTTGATGCACATACTTTATTACAGACAAAATTCAGTATCGTCATCGACATCGAAAATCATATAAATATATATGTAAATAACTTACATGACGACCAACATTAAAAGTTACAGGCGGATGGTCATATTTCATATGGTAATTTGGGTGGTGATATGATATCTTCCCTTCCCTAAAAATATTTTCTTAAGCGCTCTTAGAGAAAATGATGGAAACTGAAGGATGACTATCAATGAATGTAGTACAATTTCATTGTTACTTTGTACATTCTAGCTCACCGCTATTTTCCACCTACAATATATGTTAATCATGGGTTTTCAGTTATTCTGGTTTATTACTCTCAAATACAAGTTACATTAAGGGCCGGTCTTTTCATCTCCCATTAAATTTATTTGGTAAATAATTTTCTTGTATTAATAATCATTTCCATGGAAATTGTTTGCCAAATAAAGGTAATGGGAGATGAAAAGACCGACCCTAAGAATAGTTATTTACTATTGACATTTTGCATTTATGATTTAAAAGTTATTAACTTGCAACTGATATGCAAAATCAGTCTTAAAAATGATCCAAGGGAAGACAATTTCTAATTTATGTACTCCACTTCAAATAGTAATTTACTAATTATATTGATTAAAATTGTATTCTAAAAACAATTGTAATGAAATAATTCTATCTAACATCTTTCATTCTAGCATGTTGTCTAAACATATATAATTTTAAAAAATTCACAATCAGCCATAATTGACCTTTTTTATCAGGAGGCAAAGATAACACGTACTTGGAACTGCAGTGAGTAGGTTTTTTTTTTTAATTTTGGCATCATGTGTCTAAAATTATACATTTTATATTGTGGCAACACTGATTTGCTCATAGTGGGGATGTCCCATTAGAATGAAAGTTAAATTTTTCTTTAACAATAATAAATTTTATATCATCTGTTAAAAAAATACATCGCATGATAACAGAAAACATTAAATATGATTTAATTACATGGAATTGAATAAAATACACAATAAATATGCTTTTAAATACATCCTTGGGTAAGAAATTCTTCAACAGTGTAAATATTCCTATTTATGAGATGTTTTTTAGTATATTCTTAAAAATGTTTATATTAGGGAAAGTTAATCGTATCGTTTAATTTGTTGAAAACTTTGCAACCTAAGAATAGATGGCTTTCCTGAAAAAGGTTTGTATGGTGCATAATGATTCTGCATTATATACCGACTGAGCATATTTTCATTTTGATATCTTGTCTTGGACAGTGAGCGTGAAGAAGACACCACAATGCCACTATTGCAGGTATAAGATAAAGATAGAAATGGTCATGAAAACATGACACACACATTTCTCAGTTGGCGGAGTGGTCGTTTCTATCCTTATTTTATACTTGCAATTACCAGCTTGTATCGTCTTCTTCGTGCTCATTGTACCAAAATTGATTTTTGCTCAGGCTTTTACGAAGAGGATACCTAATTAGTTTTAAATTATTCTAACCCTATGGGGATTTTCCTTTATACAATTTTAATTATTCTGTTCTCTGAAGCCATTGATATTTTTTATTACAATAGGATTACTAAGATTCCCAGTTACTTTCATTGCTTTGAAAGTCACACTGACAATGCAAACATGCAGCGAAACACGTGTCTGTAAATGTTTTAAAGTTTTGAAATGATTGTTGTATTGATCAGTACTTTTGTTTTATTTATTTTTGGTTTTACTTAGCAGAATAGTTATAATTAAAAATAACATTATTGAGTCAGTCCTGAACATAACGTGGATATTATCTTTTTTATAATTCAATATTCAGCGTTTGGCAAATAGCCGGGAAAGTATTTATTTAAAAAGATACGCGTTATAGGTACTTATCTGTGACGTTTATGTAAAAGTTAGAAAATAATAATTAGTAAATATATTTGTCATTATATTTTCATTTCATTCCTTTTTTGATTGGAACTTTTACCAAGAAGGATACCTAATTTGTTTTAAAAATATTTTATTTAAAAAAATTTTAAAATATAGCTTGTGCCATTTAAATATCTGCTTTTAGCATTTATGTTATTTTGTATAGAGTACATATGCCATTAACATCTTAATAAAATTGATAACTGTAGTACATTAGTATGTATGTCAATAAAAAATTTCGGTTATATCTTCACATATCACTACCTACAATAGGTGTGTTCTTTCTACCACCAATCTCAATTAATCTTAAATAGATTAAGTTATGGAGGCTACATCAAATTAAATTATGGTTTTATTTATGCAGTGTAATCATAAAATAACTAAGATTAACTGAGACTGGTGGTAGAAAGAACGCACCTAAAAGACCATATACCGTGTGTCTCAAATTTGATGCTCACGATGGGATCTCGGAAACGGTAAGAGCTACAAAGCTTATGCTGATTCCAAATCCATTAAGAAATCACGCCTAACTGAAACCGTTTTTGAGATTTTCCAAAAAAAAAACGAAAATGTTCTAATTTCTCTGGCTACAGCCACATAATCTTTGGTCAGACAGGCTTTCGACTTTTACATTATTATGACACTTTTTGGAGACTAATATTTTGGTCTGTAAACGAATACTCGATAGTCTTTTATTTTCGAGATGTCTGAAGTAACTTTTGTTTTTCTTATGGCAGCCATATTGGATTTTTCGTTTTTCAGATTGCGTTTAAAAAAAATCATTTAGATGATGTATCACGTGCCGAGGAAAAATTGTGTTTCAAGGGACTAATTTAAGAAAATTTATCCATTGCTTAACAAAACAAAATAGTAGACAATGGAAAATTAAAAAGTTTTTGTAAAGCCAGAGACAAGGAAGTTGCTTATTCAGAAGGCGACTATTTATTATCTATGTACATAAAATCTACTGTAAATTGCTTTATTTGTACAATTTTCTGAAAATATCAATTTTTAGACGATCATTAAAGTTTTATTTGTCATAAAATTGTCAATAAAGCGTTCAAAATTTTAACAAAGAAATCGTCTTCATCAAGGGCATTCTTGCATGCAAAGTAGTTAGTAATTCGTAAAATTTGAAAAATGCTTTTATAAAAACGGCCAAATTCACACATAACCTTCAGTAAAATTTAGTAGGCTGTGGTTTAAACAAATAATAAGCATTACTGTTAGTTGACAGTTGTTCGCTAAATAGTTGTGCCTTTATTGTAAATTGTTCAAGACTACTTATTATTACTGTTCAGGATTGTGATTATTGCAAATTGGCGCACAAATTCTCAAATTAAAAATTTGATATGTTAGAATGTTATTTAAAAGTAAATAGAAATTCACATACCGCATCGGCCTCCTATCTAGAAACATTTCCGGAGAGAATGCAATCACATAGAATAGTCTTCGGAAGAATTGTAAGCAATTTGTTAAATTACGGGAGTTTTGATAATACAACTGTACACAAGACTTTCAAACAAAGGAAATATCATCCGTACAAACCTACGATTGTCCAAGCTTTAAACAATAATGATTTTGGTAGAAGACTTGAATTTTGTCGTTGGTTTAATCAGAAATATGGATCAGGATACACCTACATAATGAATGGATTGGTATAGGAGTTATCTATAAACCACCTATGGTAGAATACGACAAGCTTGATGTACTAGAAGACATATTCTTAAACATAAGTATGGAAACAGAACAAGTAATTATTATGGGTGACTTTAATATCGACTTATTGAAAAATAACACTGAAACAAGATACCTTAAATCAATGCTGGAATATATGAACCTGAATCAGTGTATACAGGAACCAACGAGAATCACAGAAAAATCTGAGAGTCTCATTGACATAATAGCAGTAAATAGTAACAACATTCTCGATTCTGGAACAAAAGAAATGCTTAGCATGACTGATCATCAACTAGTATATTGTACCCTGGACAAATATTCGGTGAAAAAAGAACAAAAGAAAGTAGTATATAGAGACTTTAACAAAATACCAATGGATTACTTTCTACGAGATGCATCTATTATAAACTGGAGTTATGCAAAAGACATACAAGGTATTACAGAAAAATTAGAATTTATTAACAACGCTATTTTGGCATTATATGAGTTCTATGCTCCGCTAAAAACAGTAAATATAAGAAAACCACCAAAACCATATATAACGGACACCATAAAAGAAATTATTGCAATAAAAAACAAGGCAGAACAAAAATACAAACAAACCAGACAGGAAACTCATAGACAATACTACGTAGATATAAAAAATCAACTTTCCACTTGTATAAAGAACGAAAAAAAAGCATATTATGAAAACAAATTAAAAAATAGTCAGAAAGATTCCAAACAAATATGGAAACTACTAGAACAGTGGGGAATACATAATAAAACAAGAAATACAATACCAGATGAACTAAAAGACCCATATGAAATCAACAAATTCTTAATTACGGTGGGAAATGGAGTAAATATAAACAAAGATTTAATAAAGTATTACAAGAAACATAAAAAAAAGTAACATAACAACAATGAGAGATTTGACAAAAACAACACCTGAGAATATAGCGAAACATCTAGCAACAATAAAAACAAACGCACAAGGAATAGATAACATCAATTTAAAAATGATAAAACTAATTAGTGAATTTTGTATAAATCCATTAACCGAACTTATAAATGAGTCACTTAGAACTGGAGATATACCCCAAATATGGAAGCAATCTGTTGTTACACCACTGCCAAAAAACGAAAGACCGGAATCATTCTCAGAAATACGTCCAATAAACATATTACCAACAGAATCTAAACTTTTAGAAAAAACAGTAGCAGAACAATTGAAAGACCATTTGAAGAAAAATAATATACTACCTATGATTCAATCAGGATTTCAAGTAAATTTAGCACGTGCACTGCTCTATTACAAGTAATAAGTGATATATGTAAAGCTATTGATAATCAAAAATTGGCATATCTAGTGTTGTTAGACTACAGCAAAGCATTTGATTTGTTGGATCATGACTTATTACTGGCAAAACTTGAGTATATAGGGATAGAAGGTAATGCATACTCCTGGTTTCAAAATTATATCAAGGACAGACAACAGTGTGTAAAAATAGATGACAATATATCAACTTTGCAAACATGCGAAAAAGGAGTTCCACAGGGAAGCATACTAGGACCCATTTATATACTATATATACATGTGACTTGCCAGATATAATTAAAAATTGTAAGGTACACTTATATGCGGATGACACACAATTAATAAAAGAGTTTTATCCTAGTGAAATCAATAGGGCTATAATGGAAATCAACGAAGATCTAGAAAACATTGTAAAATGGTCATTAAATCATGGACTAAAAATAAATCCAAACAAATCAACAGTTGTATTAATAGGCACGGAAAGAAATCGAATGAAAGGGTTGCAGTGAAAAAACGTTGAAGTGAAAATAAACAATTGTGAAATACAGAAGACTGAGGTAGTAAAAAATTTGGGTGTCATGATAGACAACAACTTAAATTTTGAAAAACATGTAAATAAAATAGTGAATTGTGCTTGTATAAACTTGAAACATATGTTTCAATATAAGTCATTGTTAACTAGTGAAACCAAATATTCAACTTGTGAAAGCCTAATTTTATCAAGACTGAATTACTGCTTAAGTGCTTACTATCCATTACTAACAAAATATGTGTCTAAGATATTCATATGGTATAAACAGAAGGGAACACATAACACCCCATATTAGTGCTTTAAAAATATTAAACGTTGACAATAGATATGTTACAATTCAGCTGCGTACTTTATAATGTTATTAATAGTGGTTATCCAAGTTACTTAAAAGAACAATTAGTGTTAAGAAATGAATTACATGACAGAAACTTTAGAAACACAACATATAACATTCCAGTGCACCGAACAACTAAATTTGAGGGATGTTTTACATACATGGCTCCAAAAACATTAAATTCTATAATAAATGACCTAACGTTACCATCAATACAAAAGTTTAAGAGTATAACGAAGCAAAGACTGATAAATAATTTTTAAAATAAAAGTACGACACTAGTAAAATATATGATATATATGTTCTGTAACGGTCGACTTATTTGGGCTACTCTGTAGCAAGTGTATTTTGTGCCACTCAGTATCACTTTTCAATTTATCAGACCTGAAGGTATGCAGCCAGTAATACTTTTGGTTTTGGCGTTTTTACTTTCTTATTTGTTATTCTTATCCAGCTTTGGGACTAGAATAATTTCTTTAAATAATAGGTGGAACTTGTATGGGACTTTACAATAATGAAAAGAAAAGATTAAATTGTATTTATTTAAGGATTAAAATTTAAATTCAAATCTGTTAGTAACTTTTATCCAAGTAGTGGTATGCTGCAATTTTTTTGTTTAAAAGAAAATAAAGAAAAAACGAAATTCCTTCTTTTTTTGGTACGAAGGAGCAGCCATACTGAACAGAAATTGAATTTAGCTACTTTTATATTTTTAATAAGAGCCTAAAGATCTAAGGTATTTATGTAATTAATTTTTGGTATTCAAGTTTCATAATAAATTCTCAATACATAATTTTAAGTTAAAAACTGTTTTTAGACTCGTCACCTTGTACTCTTGAATGCTCGTAACCTCGTACTCTTGAATGCTCGTACCTTTGTACGTATTACATTTACTGCTCTGAGTTCCTAGAGCTACGTAACTAGTCAACCCAAGTCCACCATTATTTGATAGCGTGCAGCTGGCACGGTGAAGAATATAATAGTCAACTTATATGCTTTATTCCAGTCTAAGGCCATATAATTTGTCAGCCAGAGAGTTCACTTTGATTTTGGTAGTGTATTCAGCTAGCACTTTAGTAGTTCAGCGAAATCTGTAAGTACGCTTTATTTTTACCCCATCCATTCCAACAAGGAGTACGTGATATGCAGAAGCACTTACCAAAGCTTGGTTCGATTAATTTCATTTGGTAAAAAATAACAATTTAACAGTTCCTGTGCGTATCTAATATTTACTTCCTATTTCAATGAATTGTTAGTGATTTTACATCAGCATTGTTAATTAAGCTGGTATTTTATTTCTTGTAAGGAATTTATTTTTAATGAAATAAATAAACATCACTTGATCTTCTTGCCTGACGATATCTTATGTGACTCGAGAAACAGCTGTTTCTTGATTATTTACTAAGGTAGCTAAAAGAAAAAAAAACATATCGATGCTTATCTTTTATAAAGACAGGTAATAGCTACTTACCACCTTATATTACAAAGTAGTAAACGTAGGTAATATTTATTATAAATTATACAGTGAATTTTAATCTTGAGTGCTAATTTTTTATTAAGGAAATTAATAGATGTGTTGATATAACAGTACGCCTTTTGCCCATATTTTGTTTAATTTAAGCTAGGTTAGGAGTTGTAGAATTTTGGCTGTCAAATAAATAGCGCGCTTACCAAATGTTCAGCAGACACAAAGTCTATTAGCAATAAAGACTGGTGGTCAAAGAACAAATTTACCTTTGCTGTGTTTAATTGTTATTTCGTTTGTTTATATTGGTACTGTTCGTTAACGTTACATATACTCCATCTTGTAATCCATTTGAGGATATATTATTGTAATTTTTTGTATATACATTTACTAACAATCATTTATATTTAACATACATTTTAAATTTTACATTGTTTATATTTAACTTGATTTTTTACCAAGTAAATGTTTTGATTATCAATTAACTTTTGATTTCTTTATTTTGCCTCCTTCTTTTTGTCAATTTAAAAAATTGGCTGGCGCCCAGGGTAGTTTACCTATTGTGTCCTGAATACTAAAAATAAAAATACTAATTAAATGCCCTTACCCACCTCGCTCCCGACTATAAAAGCTGCCGTGCTCGGGTGACGCTCTGTTTAACACCTAAGGGCGTCGCAGTTCATGTACTCAAATATAGTTTAATTTTCTGTGTTATTATATGTGATATGTTGAATTTGTGAAATATTTATTTAGCTTTCTGGGCTGTGAGGAAGAACGGCTCTGTCGATCATGGTCCATTTGTGTAATGTAATGTACTTTTCTTACTTGCACAATAAACATTATATTATTATTATTATTAAATGCGAAGAACAACCTGATTTTCAATCGAGAGTTATATCGACCGATGAGTCGTTTTACAAATTGTGGAGTCTTTTAACAAGCACAATTATCACCACTGGACCACAGAAAATCTGCATGTAACTGTGCAAAGAAGATTCCAAACTAGGTTTGGATTCAATGTTTGGTGTGGCATGATAGGTATTACCTTTTCTCTTCCTATTCTACTCCTATGATCTGCCTATAACCTTTTCCTTAATTATTATTTTGAAATCGCCAGTTAATTGGTCCATTCATTTCTCGCAACAATTTAACGGGAACTTCTAGAAAATCAAGTTTTACCCGAGATAAGACAACTTCTTACAGAACAAGAAATAAATAAATTGTGGTTCCAACAATCCATACAGCACACGATATCCATATGGTGTCCATTTTTGGTCCATTTCATGTCCATATGTTCATGGACGTGATGGATATCCACTGGACGTCCATTTTTTATGCGTTTGTGATAGTACACCAAATTACAAGTGATGGATATCCACTGGACATCCATATAATGTATAGGTTATATTGTTTGTTTTAGTTCTTCCTCTTAGGTCTTTATCATGCACGGTATCGCACAACGATGCGTCGGCGTCGTCCATAAAACGTTAAAGAATGACTCTAATCTATAAGTTGAAAATTCAGTCGTGACAACGTTTTAGCAACATCAATTATAAACCTATGACACCAAAATTCATACTCCATATATTGTATAGTCGGCTGTTAAAACGTGTCTATTTTTACTTTGGTCACAACAACTAATAAGTGAAGTCGCGTCAGAGAACGTGGATGACATGACAATTTACACTCTACACCTAATACAATATTAATTTCTGTGCAAATGTGGTTGCACATCTCTACAACAATGTGCACGTGCTTCTAAGAGTTTCAAACGGTTGAGGACTGCTCTACGAACAATTGTATATATCTGTATGTGAATTGGTTATGTGATACTACATGTGTTGTAAGTAGTAGTGGTTTTAAATAATTTTATATTAAACAATCTTTTTAAGTGTATTTTTTTTATCAATTATAAGATAATTATTTTAATTTACTTAAAATACCAGTTTGGACAGCTTTGCTGCTGTGAATTAAGTCGGCCTTCACCGCCACCATCTCATACTTGGGGGCTAAAGAAAGTTAGAAACTTGACAGTTCGTTGTCATTCTATATTAACACGTTAAGTACTGACGGCCACTATAGTGGCCTTTGCGATTTCCCATGGTTGACTACGACCACTATAATGGCCGCAACTTCATATTTGTTTCTACACAACTAAATATTATTTGGTTCACAAATGGAGTTACACAGCAGTGCTTTAAGCCATGTGCGGCCGCTATAGTGGCGGCTGGTATGTCATTTATAGTAATTTACCACGTGTTGTGTTTTATTGTTCGCAGTAAAAACCAGATTTCACAATTTTCAACAGTACTAATTGTGGGTGATCGTTGTGTATATAGGTCTAAACAGTAACAAACCCAAAAAATGACACTTTGCAAACTCATCAGTCATCATCACTATTCGGAAAGCGTACCTGGAGAACCAAGAAGAATATTGTTACCACTGTCCAACATATCCACAATGACCGGGTTATATGTAGATCTGTTTAAAAGAGTGGCATTTGAATTTGCATACACCTTATAAGGGTACTAAAGTGGTTGGTCAATTAGAGTGGGCGCAGGATTAAAAAAATAAACCGTTGGCCACCATAGTGGCTCAAGGGGTAAATGGATTGACGTTGACGCAAAAAGTCACATACATAATCCCTTTAAAGTGGCTGGTCAATTAGAGTGGGCGCAGGATTAAAAAAAATAAACCGTTGGCCACCATAGTGGCTCAAGGGGTAAATGGATTGACCTCGACTCAAAAAGTCACATATGTACATAGTACCTTTACTGAAATCATAAAAATATTCCAAGTACTTATTAAGTTACTGGTGTCCTCTATAGAGAGAACCGTCAAAAATACGTCAGTAGTAAAGATGTTATGGATGTAAATAAATAAATAATTGTACTATATCACCTTTCATTTATTGAACCATAAACAAATGTATTAGAAAAATTAACGATACACTCAAGCATAAACTTATATTATAGTCAGATCCACAAAAAATCCTTTTGGTAATTTTTACCAATTACCTAATTTATCGTTTAACAACTTTGTGAACCCGACTATAAATGTTTTGTATCTAATATTGCAAATATACACAAAATTACAATTATATAGCAACCTATTTATTAACAGCACCTATGTAACAGTTTTAAAATATGGATTTATATGTGAACTACAAAAAAAAATGTACACCCATGTTGCACTTATTTTAAATATAAATCATTGGAAACACATTTACAATATAAATGTTTATTAAAAGTGTTCTTAGTAGTGCTATAAATACCTACATGTTTCAACAGAACTAAAATTTTCAATGTACGTTACTCTAGTCTTAAATAAATTTTCCTATAGGTTCACACAGTCACAAGTTTCGTTTTGAAAAAAATCACACATGAAATTGCTAATAAGTATAGTCACTGATGACAATCAATTAGAACATCTAGATTGTTTTGTAATTTTATTCTCACCTTTTCACCTTTTATAAATTGTTACTCATGTCAATTTCATACCTTTATTTTGAGCTTGGAACTTATTTTCTTTAACAATATGTATTCAGTACTTTTGTAGCTTCAATTTCAATACATATTCGGAAAAGTTTATTCTTAATAAGCCAAGATATACAG
Source organism: Rhamnusium bicolor (assembly GCA_029963845.1). Classification (NCBI taxonomy): domain Eukaryota; kingdom Metazoa; phylum Arthropoda; class Insecta; order Coleoptera; family Cerambycidae; genus Rhamnusium; species Rhamnusium bicolor. The sequence continues at coordinate 62,373 of JANEYF010004296.1, read as the reverse complement.
GGTAATTCTCGTTTAATCTTAATAATTTCAGAGACAAGTTACAGGGCTTTTCAACATTTTCAATTTTAATAAAAAAAATATTGATACTTTTTCTATCATCTAAAAATAAAAATTTTCTGTAATTTATGGAACTTAATTTGTCATAACAATCACACTTTCTACAATCCGACACAGGCACTTTAACACAACGACGGAATAAATATGATGTCATGATTATACAGATCGAGCTAGACCACTACACGTATGCGCAGTTTACAGTTGCCCGTCTGAATAAGAAATTCGAATGAAAGTTAACGATTGCGTCGGGGCACTTGCTGAGAGGAGCATACGAGACAAAGTACTAAAGCACATTTCCAGATTTCAGAATCGCTAAAGTTGTGGTGAGGAGTGTTGCTCGTTCATCTAAAGAAATCTTTGCGTATTAGCATAGTTACTAAAATTGTTTGAATGTTTCACAATTTCAGTCTGTCTTCCGAGACGCTACAGATCGTAAAATAAAATTATGGAAAATTGATATTTTCCTATTCTGATGAATAACACACAATCAAATATTGATTTTTTTTTTAAACAAAAGATAATTTAAAAACAAAATAATACGTAAATAAATAAAAATAAATAACTCAAATTAGATGTTCAAAAAGACTTCCTTGAACAAGACAATATCCTAACCAACTGTAAAGGCCCCTTCTGACATTCGCGCTGCGATCGCCCCATCGCATTGTACCTGTAACAGACGGGCGGCTGTAAACAGCGCAAACCGTTAATGGTATATCTATTGGTCTGGCTCAATCTGTAGAATCAAATTCATATTTACTTTTCCAGTGACGGAAGATGGAACTCAATAATTTTCCGTTTTGGAAAAGAAGGTACAAGTAGTGATAACAGATAATACTTCAAATATGTTGTTATTCAAATTTATTAAAGAAAAAATATCCCTATTTAGTGACATTTGGTTGTAGCGGCCATGCTAGCTAAACTTATTGGCTAAAGATATTTTAGCATTACCGAAAATTTCCAAATCCATTGCCAATAGTAAAGAAATAATTGTTTTTATTCGATTATTCGATCATATTGAAAAGTGATGTTTCGTGGTTTTCGGTTTTTTGGTATCTGGATGAAAAGATCACCTTTTTATAACAGGTATTATTATTTGCTGTGGTTGCTTAACAGGTTAATTCTGAAAATCATAATTAACCGGTCAATTATCAATAGCATTTTTAGGACATAACCAAACATTACTCTACATAACCCAATTTTTTTAAAATATCTGTTTAATTTCAATTTGTCAACAATGTATACTTTTAACCAAAAGATTCGAATAACTTCTGAAATTCAGAATAGCATCCGTAAAAGTGTGCCATCCTCAGATTAATCATATTATTAATCTGAGGTGCCATCCATTTGCAAAAGTTACAGACATATCAAGATATTAGTGGTTTGTTTTCCATGTTGTAAAAAGGTTTTCATAATATGATTTGATGCCAATTTGGAAATTTTTCGTTATTGCTTACATCTTCTCCCAAATTACCATTACTAACCTCTTGGCATTCAATGTAAAATGTAGTATGTAGCCTACAAGATAAAAATGTGATCTTGCCACATTGTTTGGTAATATTTGGGAAATTTTCCCAGAAAATATACGCTACTATAAATTATAAAGTTAATCTTTAACGTTATTGTAATTAATATATCGCAATATGTCACAAAGCCCACAATGGAATATTTGCCAGACAAATCATCCAAAATTAAACAAATTTTAGAACAAGACCATTAATTATTAACCCATACATTTCAAAAATTTTAAATTCAAAATTCGATAACTTCTAAAGTTTCAAGACCAACCAGTATCACCCTGTATAAGACATTTGCCAAAATATTACACTGTATTTGAGCATAAAATATTTTATAGAAGGAAACGTACACACTTTAATATTTTGAACAGAAAATATCTATTAATTCTAAAAGTAGTGTGTGGTTACATTTCCTACTTCTAGGAATACCTCAAAATCCTACAATTGGCTTTCAAACTTTTTTATCAGATTACAATTTAGTATTTGCATTTAAGAGGAGTTCTTCGTAATAACCTACAAATTACCTCAGTTCTAGTTCTGAAATTTTTAAAACAAGTAGGAAATATTACTGAAGGAAACAGAGTAGCGATTCGTAAATACCTGTTACTTCTTTAACTTTGTTAAATTTTTTTCATTCATAAACTTTACAAGAATTCAACCACAAACTATGAATATCTAATTTTGGACCAATATATTTTTTTACTATCACATTTAATTAAAAACAAATTAGAATAGTACTATGGGTTTATCACATTCCTAAAAAAGGGTCAACAGATAGAGGCACGTTTATTATAGGCGGGTGTCATTAAAACAGGTAAATTTCTATCTATACTAGTGTAAAACACCAAATTATTTATTACAAAATTATCACTAATTATACAGGGAGGGGAACTTGATTTAAAAACATAAATGAACTAGACAAACGTCTATAACCGGAAATTATTTTCGAATATACAGTGTGAGCCAAGACGATTCTACAGGGTCAACTAAAAATTTTTAAACGGAATGCCATGTATCTCAGAATATTTTTTGAAACCTCTTTGTGGCCTCCTTCCACTCCTGTATTATTATTGACTCTCTCCCAACCACTTGGATATAACGATTTTTTTTTGTTGATATTATGCCATAAGTAAGTTTTATTCCGTTTCAATTCATATATACAATGTATAAACACAATTATTCATTTTAAGAAAAAATATGTTATTACCAGTTATGAGACATCTGTGTGATTACACTCGGCCATTTTCACATCCTAAAAGTATACAGGGTGACTAAAAATAATTTTTAAATTTACAACTATTTGAACTGAATTTTCTCAATTTTTTCAAATGGAACATCCTGTATATTTTTGGACGATGTGAGGTAGAATTTAAAAAGACCATTTTTTTGTATGTAAATCCCTATGGCTATTTGTAACCATTTTCGATTTATTGAATAACTTCAAAATTCAGCAATAAAAATTTTAAATATTTTTTTTTTGTAAATCAGGAGAAGATATTATAAAAAGTGCTCCACATGTTGCCCATTTTGACTGACACTTATTTTGATGTCTTTGGAATGTGGTTTCTACTGTTCATAAAATTGCCGGAGTGATAATTCTAAAAGCATTTATTATCCTTTCTTTCAAATTTTGGACAGTGGTTGGTGTGATGTTTTTATGGGCATCATGTAACGCGCTTATTATAATACAGTCTCTTGAATTATTTGAAAAAAAAACCCTAATTTTTAATTTTTATTGCTGAATTTTGCAGTTGTTCAATAAATTGAAAATGGTCACAAATAGCCATAGGAAAGTACATACAAAAAATTTTCGTTTTTCAATCCTACATCGTCCAAAAATATACCATTTGAAAAAATTGAGAAAATTTAGTTCAAAAAGTTGTAAATTTAAAAATCCTTTTTTGGTCAGCCTGTATACTTTAAGGAACTGAAAATGGCTGAGTGTCATCACACAGATCTCATAACTGGTACTAACATATTTTTTTCTTAAAATCGATAGTTGCGATTGTAGTGATATTTTTAATATACATGTAAATGACATAATATCAACAAAAAAAAAAAATCATTACATCCAAGTGGTTGGGAGAGAGTCAATAATAATACAACAGTGAAAGGAGGCCACAAAGACTTTTCAAAAAATATTATTTGACTCTTGGCACACCCTGTATATTCGAAAACAATTTCCGGTTATAGACTTATTTGTCTAATTTAATTGTTTTTAAATCAAGTTTCTAGCTATCATAGAATTCGATACATCAAAGTCGGATGCACTATTGCCCCACCCTGTATATTATTCTTTAAGTACATAGTATAAGACGTAATTTTTTTTATAGAAAACATAACTTTTTGATTTATTGAATATCAATTTTAAACTCCTGTCAAATCATTCCTGCCTATTATGCTGACTTTAGGGTTTTCATTTGTTATATTAGTATCACTACCAATTTTCTAACCAAAAAAAGCTGTAATTTTTTTTCATGTCAAATTATTAAAATTAAGATTATGAATCTTAGGCAACGAAGCATAAGCATTTTGGTTTGAAAGAGCACAAAAAATTGCTCCATGTGCAAAATAAGTTTCTTCCAGATAACTGAAATACTAAGCTCTGTTTATGCCAAATCAAATGCTTAATGAAAAAAATTCACAACTTTTTACTTGATTTAAAAAAAGTTGTAGCTCCTAAGATAAAGTTGGGAATTGAAAAAAAGATAAACTTAACTACACGCTGCTAGAATCGCACATAAACACAAACCTGATATTTCTTAATCAATCACAAGGTAGGTATTGAATAGCATTTAACAAACACTAGGCATTACCTCAGTTTTCAAGAAAATCAGAATTCGTTTCGGGTTCAGACAAATAGTATCTGGATATCAGGTCCAATAATCATGTTTCAGGTATGGATAATGGATATATTTAGATTTAAAAAATATTCGCAGGTACTGTACAGTACAACATTCACGTAATAGGTACGGGTAATTTTTGTATGTTATGTGAAGTGGAAATTATCACCAACAAGTCACAATGTATTACACTGAGATTGGTGATGAACAGATTCTTTTAATTTCACTTGAGGAAAGTTCTCACATACCTTAAAAAAAAAATTACCCTCAACTGCAATGGCAAAGTAGTAAATTTTTGTATAACAGGCGAGTATGTTTAGTTTCTTCATTAATTTAGTGATAATTTTGTAATAGCATAATTTCTATACAAACTATTTTTAAACCATCAATCCAATTGATTGTCTCTATATTTTACATAAATAGTGCAAAAAGTTTTTTTTATATATATTTCAAAAAATATATATACGATTACCTATCTAGAACAAGAAAAGATTTGAGGAAGAAAAAGAAAAATAATGTTTATCGCAAAAACGAATGGTAATCTTAATTATATTAATATGTATAACATAGCTTTAAACATAGAAGCACCATAATATTTATTCAAATATTGACAAATATACACAAAAATTATGAGTAAATTGCACAAAACTTACTTATTAAAAAAAAAATGGAGCGAATTAGTATTTGTACTTAAAATTAAAGCCTTACACTATACAAAATATTTTAAAACAAATATTAAAACAGAACATCAAAATCAAATGGAAAGTATCTTGAGTTAGTTTATTAAAAACCAGTTAAAACAAGTGTTGGCACTCACTAACCAAAAGTGATCAAAATTATCAAAATATGTGATCAAAAGTGATCGGTTATTCTCAGTGAGTAGTTTTTGTAGCCTTTTAAAATTTTCAAACTTGAAAATATGTTACTGTTATCTGATAATTTATAAAATGTTAAATGTTAAGGTAAGTTTTTTAAATGTATACAATAGAACTTTTTTCTCAACAAATTATGTGAGGGGGTTGTGCCACAAGAATGGAGAAGCACTTATTACAATGTAAAACCTTCTCAGAGAAAATATTTTAAAAACAAGACAGCTTCTCCGTCGAAAACCTAATTTTTTTTTATACATGTGTCCCACATTTGATAGAATTAGTTTTTTTTTTTCAGCAAATTGGAAAATTTATTTTCGTAAATGTAATTTGAAAAGTTCTCTATTAAACAAATTACATAGAGATAAATTTGTGACCAAACTGCATCTTTCATGATTTGGATAGTATTTATTTATACAGTGTTTCTAAAAGAGGGAACCCATTTTAACTGCATGTAGGGAACAAAAAAATAAGACATACTGTCTTTTAAATTTTAATTTTTTAGAGAGTTGGTAGAGGTGAACAGGAGGAAGGAGAAAAGAAAAGATCGATTTTGGTTATAACTTCAAAACCCCTCAAATAACTTTTTATGGAGGTCCTGTTTTCTGAAAAATTTGCACTTTTTGTGAGATATTTCATTCATGCTTCGAAAAGGACATTGCAATTTTAGTTCAATTAACATGAGAAAAAAATACAATTAAATTTGTCGTAGGGGTTAATGTTTCAACACCTTGTATGATTTACAAATTAATTGCTTAATAAATTCAAACCTGTAGTAAATTTTCACAACTTTGAAGTTATTTATAAGTAAATTATAATTTTATGCTGCCCCTTTCTGCCCCCAAAAAAATCTAAAAAACCAAGAAAAAATCAGTCTTATTTTTCTATTCTCTAATGGTTAAAATCCAATACCATCTTTTAAAAACACAATAAATATATCCGTAGTACTAGTTGCTTTATGTACACAGTGTTATTTTCAGCTGTTTAAAACTAACAAAATGTCTTATAAAAATTAAAATACACTATATGAGGCATATAGAATCAAGCCCCACTATCTCCAATTTTGGTTGAAATTCAAACTTCTGACGGGTTTTATACGAACATTTCCAAGGAATCTGTATATGTAAATAACAGCTTTCAAATTAAAATTGAGTCAAATGTTCGAGTTTAATTTCAAAACCCGCCATCTCCATTCAAATTTTATAATCAAATACCGCTATCTCCATTTTGGTCAATAGCTGCGCTGTGCCCGCTACAAGTATGTGGTTACTGGTTTCATCAGTTGTGTTAATATGAAACAAGAGGGATGTCAATACATTTAATAAGTATTTGTGTTTTTAAAATATTAAAATGGATGTATACAAAACTAAGAGAAAAAAAGTCCAAGAAATGGCAATCACTTGTCAAGTCTGAAGAAAGTTATAATCAAAGCCTGCTGTATTCATGACAATTACAATCCAAACATGCTATAACGACATTCACAATCAAAGTCCACTAACTCCATTTAAAAATCGTCAAAAGAAGTGAAGTAAATGTACTTATTTTGTATTTTTTAAGCTAAACTACATTGTTTATCAGCATCGGACATCAGCAACAGCAATTCCAATTATTTAGAGCCAGAAAGCGATAACATGATGGATTCGGAAGAACTTTGATTTGATCAGAGACTGTCTTGTTTGAGCAAAATTTTCCATATAAAATTCATTTAGCGATTGACCCGACAAAACGTTTCCAAGCTTTTTGTACCACCAAAACTTGTTAGACTTTTGAAATTTATGTTTATGTATTTTAAAAATAAAATATAAATTTTAGAAAATAGTAGTAAACAAATCTTGACTTGGCGCGTATCCTTATGCTGCACAGAGTGTCTCTGAAGTCTGGTTCTGGCCGGACGCGGTAAAAACATTACCCGGTGTGAAGGGGTTAAATTTATATCGATAACAGACATATTTTAACTATTGTAAAAACTATAATTCAATCATACATTACGTTAAATGTTAAAAATGACCACATAAATGACTCATTGTTTGGTCACTTACAAATTTTTAAATAATTATCAGATAATTATAATCAAAACAGTGGATCATGTCTCAATAGTCAATACTAATAATGTAAATCACAGCTTAAAATTAAATTAAATTAAATTTGTAAGTATTTTTATAGTAAATAGAAATGTACATTTTTTTGAATTTTGAGCAATAAAATAACATTTTACTTTTTTAAGAATATATAACCTAGATCCTAGATGTAAAGTGCACAGTATTCTGCAGTGCTGTGCATTGTGCAAACTGTTGTGTTTTTTAATAAACAACTCATTTTCTTTCCACAAAACTATTTAACAACTAATATCCATATTAGCAATGTAATATTTTTAAAACGTCTTAAAAAATTAAAATATGGCCACCAAGAAAAAATTCGTAAAAATAAAAAAACGAAAATCTAGAGAAGCCAATCAACTAATAATTGTGACCTACCTCACTGCTTATAACCCTGCATAAGTTCATTGAAGTTCACAAGACCATTAAGGTCTAAGTTGCATTCATCCAGCTGATCCAAGTAGTCCATTCCAGGGGTACCTCCCATCGTTGTCACCGTGGTAGCCACCGAACCAGCATAACTGCACAGACATAACCAGATATCACATACTGCAACACAGACAACCAATAAGTGTGAAATGACAGGAAGTGTGAAAATAAAAGAGAAACCCATAGAATTATTTAAAATTAAAAAAAAAAAATGTTGCAAATGTGTCTGGTTAGGTCTGTTTGCAGCATGCTAGTGAAATACACAATAATTTATATGCTCACATTAATATTAAATATAAAATAATTAAGAGCGTCATAATTTTTATAATAAAACACCCAAAGCAGTATTTTCAAGCGGCCAACATAAATCTGCAAATCACTCTTAAACTTTTTCTATTCATGACAATGAAAAACAAACTATTACATATATCATTTTAAATCATATGCAGATTTAGTAGGTGAAATTATAGGCAAAATTGATGTCTACTTTTTATTACTTATACGAAAAGTAACTTTTGTAAAACTCAATAAATATGAAAGGCTAAATTCGTATTTAAAGCATATTACATAAATTATAAATTAGATGCTTTTGTTTTTGGAGACCATCAATAGAAAATGTTTAAAAGTGATATGTTGGCCCGATTAAAACACCCCCCTTAATATATGTAAATGTTTAAAAAATTTTCAAAAAATATAAGTTACATAATTTTGATTCAAAGCAACATTGAAAGTAAATTTATTGCGTAAACTTCTGTTACAAAGATCATATCTGCATGGTCAAGAAAATATGCTTTCTGGGAATGACCAATGTATATTTTCTTTGTTATATTTTATCGCAAGAGTCAATAAATAGAGAAATCAATCACAGTTTGATTGTACATACAAACACATTCTACTTATAAGAACAAGAACTTCACTTCATGTGCATGTCAATTTTAACTACGAACACTAGCCATATTAATACATCTAATAAGAAGTGGATAAAAATTTTCTCAGTTGATTTTTAGATGGAGTACAAACTTTTATACAGACATTTTTTTGGATCTCTATTTTGTTGAAAAGAAATTACTAGCGGACTAGATTAGGAATAGAACAAGTAGATGAATAAAATGTGATAGAGAAAATAAGGTGAAATTTTGGTAGAATACTAGAACATGAATTATTGCCAGATTCTAATGGGAAAGATGATAAAGTTCTGGAAGATGTTCACCAGATGTTGGGTACAAAACATATGTACAGGGTGTTATTATATCTTTTCTTGGACTCTAATACTGTCAGTTTAAGGCATAAAAAAAAATTAAAAAACTAGTTTTATATGATATTTCAGATGGATATCATGAAGTCCTTCTAGAATCATAAATATTTTACCTCAACATTAAATTTAAATAATTGTCTTAAAGACAGAAAATTAAATAGGTAATCAATAAAGTGCAATTAAAATGAGAAAATACAAGTTGCAAAATGGTGTGCCCACTGATTTGCAAAATCGTTTTCTTCATAATCAGGATGAAATGTTATCGAAAGATTTAAAATTTCATTAAAAAATATAAAATTTTGTAAATTTGACATTAATTAATTAGCTTTTGCACGTTGCACTTTTGTGCTTTGTTATGTACAATGTGGGACGTTAAACTGCCATACGTTAATCCAGTTCAATCATTAGTAAATTCACTGTGACGAAACACGTGTCGTCGAAAAAACACCAAACATCGACTAGCTTTTACCAGCTGGAGATGACGCCGAGGATACGGAGCACTGGTGATGGGCGATAGGAGAAAAGACGTTGTTGAATAATGTCGGACGCCAGTCGTTGTTTAAAACGAGAAAATTTAGAATGTATAATAAATTAATTTAATTGGGGCTGTAATGCCGGCAAACTGATAAAAGTCGGCTAGGACACTTGGTGTGAATGGCAGAATGTATGGAAAAACGCTAGAGTGGTTCGAAATGTGTGGCATCTTCGAGTTTCTGTATAGGCGCCATTGAGGAAGACATACAGAAGCGCGCTCCGCTAAAATCACCTAAAAGAGTGGTAAGAAGTTCCAAAAAATCTGTTAAAAAACGCGAAAGTTCTTCGTCGAGTGACGGTGAACCCATCCCCTGTGAAATTGATACTAAATGCGACCCCAGGTCTGTGAAAAAAGACACTTTAGCCCCTAAATCAGCCTATCTGAAAGTTCCAACCTTTTTGTCACCGACAAAAAGTGCTTCGGACACTAACATTCATATTAACTTGACCGAAAGTCAAGATAGAACGGTGTGCAGTGATACAGACGCTAAGCGCATTAAACAAAGAAAGAACATAGACGTAAAGTCCGTTAAAATCAGGAAAAGACAAAGTGAGAAGTGGACAAATATAAAACCTCGTGTTTACGATAATACCCTAAAAACAGGACCCAAAAAACCACCAACAAACGCAGTGGAATTCAAAGCATCTCAAGAATCCGGGCAAAAAACCGAGGCAAAAATAGACATTTTAATTAGAGAACAGGCGCTCCAGGCCTTGTATTGTAGCCAGTACGAGTTGGACATGGCCACCTCCGTAAGAGGCGCGCCACCGCCGTTGCCCACTTCGCCGCCACCCAAGCCTTCTTATAATTTCCCAGCTACCGAAATGATTCTGAGTCCTGAGAGGACGTTGGCCAGACAAAAGGAATTGTTATATGCCCGAACGGCAGACCAGATATTAAAAGATACACCATTAATCTCACATATTAGTACGGATCGCACGCAAACATCCGTCGGCGACGTACAAGAGAACAAGGAAATCTCTTCGCCTGCTGGTGAATTTATTACACCTAAAAAACAGGTGAAACTGAAAAACTTACTCGACCCGAAGCCCAAACCAACCCCGACTTCCAACAAATTTGAGAACCTACCCCTAGTTTCAGAAAAAAATCACGGCTGAAGAGGCAATTAGGATGAAGGCGAACAAAACACTTACCGCAAAACCTAAGAATAAGAACAAGGCGCCCCCAAAAAACCCTCCCATAGTGCTCAAAGGCATCCCGAACAATCATGCAGAATTCATTGCCGAAATAAAACGCTCAATCAAGTTAGGTTTTCATACCAAGTTTGCAGCGAACAATACTTTGCTGTATATATATAAGCAGAAATTTACTAAATATCAAGAAACTCTTAACTCTAGCGATATAGAGTATCATTCATACACAGCAAAGCAAGATAAAAACCATTCTTTTGTATTAAGAGGTATACAGGGAGACCCATTAATTGAGGACTTGAAAAATGATCTCATCGACTCCCATAATTTAGAAATTATTAATGTTTTCAAGATGAAGACCACTAGAAATCCCCTCTATCTCGTGGTTACAAATAAAGATGTTACGCTTAAAAAACTGGAAAATGAAGTAAAGTATGTACTGTACACGAAGGTAACCTGGGAGAGAAGGACAAATGATCGCCTGATATCTCAATGTCGTCGGTGCCAGATGTGGGGCCACGCAACATCTAACTGCCATAGGACGGCACGTTGCGTCAAGTGTGGTGACCCACACTGGACGAGAGACTGTAAAAAAACGCTTGAAGTCCCTCCCAGGTGCGCAAATTGCAAAGGCGCGCATACAGCTAGCTCAGTACAATGTCCCGTATATATATTCAGGACGAATCAGATTAAAAATAACGCAGCCGCCAACGAAGCCGTCCAGAAACCGAGATTTGTCGATGCCGCCCCCCCGCCTCCAACGCCTGGGAGCAGAGGAGGAAGCAACAGTCCCAACAACCACCGTTGGAAGCAAATAATGCAGGAAATGTCGTACCTGACCCGACGAGGACTGTACGCACGGCACCTCCCAACCCAGACCGACTAATACATCGAACACGAATTTCAATGACTTCAATATTCTGACTCACGAACTCACAGAACTTAACCGACTCATTAACCTTAAAGAGACCATCAAAGCAATACATCACCTGAACACTATGCTCAAGGCCGTTGCGGAGCCTATTACTATACTTCAAGACTTCGCTCAAAATGTTTTACCTTTGTATCACATTCTCAACTAATTGCCTGTTGTGGAACTGCAACGATCTAATGACTAAGACTAACGAACTTAAACACTACATACAAGACAACAAACTTGACATTATTTTGTTGACCGAGACAAATCTAAAAACAAAGCACAAATTAAAATTTAATAATTTTTTCCTTTACAGGTCAGACAGACTCGGGAGGAGAGGCGGTGGAGTGGCCATCCTGGTGAAGAAGGACGTCCCCCACATCCCTGTCCCCCCCATGCCCACCCCTATCGAGAATATAGGTATCGAACTAGGGGATGGTACCACCCTTACGGTGGCCTATAACCCGCCACGTAATCGCATCACTGATAATGACCTGGATTTGCTTTTTTCGAAAAATAAAGTTTTAATTGCAGGAGACCTAAATGCCAGGCATGTCGTCTGGAGGAACAGGCGCGGCAACGCCAACGGTACCGTGGTGCAGGACTATGCACTCAGGGCAGATATTGCGGTCGTATCGACCACCACACCTACACACTACCCCGATAACAACACTACACCTACATACATTGATATTATTTTAAACAAAAAACTACCAGCACGACATCGAACCAGTGTCTCGGCCGGAATTGGGCACGGACCATAATCCGGTAACTTTCAGCCTTCTTGACGTCGACCGGAATGTGCTTGCCAGGAATACCTTCGAATATAAAAAAGCCAACTGGGGTAAATTCCAGCATCTCATGAATCAATACACCGAAATAAATCCCAACATTTCAAACAATGCTCAACTCGATTTTGAAATTGAGAAACTTACTAATAATATTATTAAAGCTCGACGTAAGTCAATTAAGGAAATTAAACTGGGTCCCCGCGAGGAATCTACCCCAGTTGACCTTAAAAATATGATAAACTTCAAAAATAGAATCCGCAGGAGATGGCAGGCACATCACCGACCGATTGACAAAAGAAGGCTGACAGATTTGCAAAACAATATTACAAATCAATTCATAACGCATAAAAATAAAGAGTGGAACGAAAAGGTGGCCAAGCTCACGGTCAAGGACAATTCCCTGTGGGTTATGTCCAAACTTTTAAAAAAGGGATGCTAACCCCATCCCTGTGCTCATACACGAAGGTCACGCTGCTTTAACCGAGACCATGGCCGGCTACCTTTTCCGGACATTCACGTCCCCGCCCAACGAGACCGAGCACCAGGTGGGCGTCGATGCTGGTTTAGCACACATCCCAGCATTCACACCCATCCCTCCACGTAAACTAGCCAAGCTCCTAACATCTCGTAGTACACTAAAATCCATACTTAAAACACTACCCCAGGTCCCGACACTATCCCAAATTTAATTTACAAAAAATGCCCACGCAAAACCATTGTCCAAATCTGCTACATAATAAACGCGTCGATACGCCTGCAGTATTTTCCCACAGCGTGGAAAACATCCATAATTGTGCCCTTCCTGAAGCCAGGTAAAGACCCTGTCCTCGCAGCAAGTTACCGGCCCATTTCATTGCTAAACACTTTAGGTAAAATAGCAGAGAAAGTCTACTTAAATAACCTGAATAAAATTATTAATAAAGGTAACTTGCTGCCAAACATACAATTTGGCTTCAGAGGAGGGTACAATACCACGCTGTCGTTGTGCAGAGTTGTGCACGACGTTATCGAAGGTTACAATAAACAACATTGTATCAAAATGCTGCTCCTGGACATCCAGAAGGCATTCAACACAGTTTGGCATGGAGGCCTCCTGCACAAACTAACACATAATCATAAGCTCCCGATACACTTAGTATAGCTTATAAAATCATATCTTGATGACCGCACTTTCGCGGTCAAAATAAACAATACAACGTCCAACTTTTATAACGTCAGAGCGGGGGTCCCGCAGGGGACGGTGCTCTCTCCTGTTCTGTTCAACCTATATATCTCAGATATTCCCACACATCCCCTAACACAGACAATAATGTACGCCGACGATACTACGATTTACGCCCAGTCCTTCTACGCCGAAACCGCAACCACCAAGTTGCGGTATCACTTAACAAACGTACTCAAATACTATAAGGACTGGAAAATCGTAATCAATGAGACTAAAATTGAGATCATTAATTTTACAAAAAAGTTTACAAACATAAAAACGTTTACACCACTGACTATTAACAATCGAGTTATTGAGGAGACCAAGGTAGTCAAATACCTAGGTGTACACCTAGACCAGCGGCTTTCTTTCATGCCGCATGTCACGAAAACGCTCAACAGGGCCTACATGGCCCTGCATAAATTATATCCGCTGGTAAACAGGAGATCTCTCCTGGATACCAGCAACAAATTGCTCATTTATCGAGCCGTGATAAGGCCAATCCTTACTTACGGTTGCGTCGTCTGGAATAGGATGTCGAACACACAGTTCGGCCGCCTCCAGACGACGCAAAACAAATTGCTACGTCTCCTCACTAACTCAAATCGTTACATAAGCACACAACAACTCCACGAGACGGCTAATATGCCTTACATTAGAGATTTTATAATACAGACGGCCACTAAATTTTTTAGACATAACATCCAAAAGTCCACTCTCACCGCGCACATCACCGATATTAGGAACTACCACGAATTTCAACATACACACAGACTAATACACGAAAACTTACCTTTGTTTTTTGAATAACTTTGCTTTCAGACACACAATGACAGACATCTCCAATTTTAGTACCCTTTCCAAATATATATTTATTACCTACCCCTAACCGTAACTTTCCTCGATGACCGCCCTATTGCCTTTTCACCGTATTTTCGACAGACAATCTAAATTTCAATTCTCTTAAGCAGGTTTTTTCTTGAGCTTTTTCCTGCAAGACTATTACCATAACGATATTTGTATTATTTAAATTTGCTCTTTAATTTTTATAATGCTTTTTGCAAAATATTAATTATGTATTTTTCACGCTGTTGATAGGAAAGCGTCGTCCTATGGAGAACAACTAAAAAGATGCCAACCAGCCATATCGGGCCAGACCACCGGCCAGCATATTGGGCACCCTCCGGGCTAGGAGGAAACTAATTGTTGCTTTTCGCCCTGGACTCGTCCAGGGCGAGTATATTGTATGCCGATTGGCTAAACATTTTGTATTATATGTAAATATTTATATTTATGTTAATGCCGAATGAGGCAGCTTATCTAAGTTTTGTATTATGTATTTTAACGTTGAATAAATATTTTAAATTGGAATTGGAATTGGTGATGGGCGATAGAAGAAAAGGCGTTGTTGAATAATGTCGGACGCCAGTCGTTGTTTAAAACGAGAAAATTTAGAATGTATAATAAATTAATTTAATTGGGGCTGTAATGCCGGCAAACTGATAAAAGTCGGGTAGGACACTTGGTGTGAATGGCAGAATGTATGGAAAAACGCTAGAGTGGCTCGAAATGTGTGGCATCGAGATTTGAAAATTAAAAACTGCAAGCAGAGATACCGACACGCCTGTATGAGCGGTGTCTCGAGCGCATAGTGCGGCCGGTAATGGGTCTAGTGAGTGTATGACGGAAATGACTGAATACCGGGCATTTCGGCGATGGGAGGCCAGAATGCTCTGACGCTTGGAACTCACAGAAGAGAATTCAAAACTACTATGAAATTCGGAAAATCAGCTGTATCGTGACTCTCGGGCTAGTTAGGGAGCAGTAGATATAGGTTAGACAAGACCTCCGGACGTTGTCCGAATGCCGGGAGAGAGCTTGATTTTTATTAAAATTTTTAGAAACTGACACAAAATGTAATTGGTGTTCGATGGACTGATGGAGCGCCGTGAGAATTGGAATATCACTTATTAAAAATTAGTCCAGGCTCGCCCGAAAGTTTGTAGGAGGGGAACTGAAACACTCACTCAGAAAATAAGGGTGGACAATAATAAAATAAAAGAAAGAAAAAACACCATAAAAGATAAGACAAACAAAGGTTGTGAAACAGAAAGGAGCTGTTATGTAAAAGTAAAATACTGTTTACTGTACTGCCTGCTCCTGTTTTACAGATCGCCCCTCTTATTTACGTCATGACATTCAAATTATCTAGGTTTATTTACAATTTGTTTAAAAATTACAAACTATTTTGCAATTTTTTTTGCAAGTGCAATGTTACTGTAACACTTCGAATTAAAGTTACAAAACGCGTATATTTTTAATTTCACAAAAAACACTGTTATAATAAAAGTTTTAACTCTTTTTCAGAAGATTTCAAATGTGTAATTTGAAAAACAATTGAACATCTGAGACAGTAAATACAAACTAAAATTGTTTCTTTCTAGCCAACTTATCCAATCATGATCATAGATAGAAATTATTTTTAATATTAAATATTTCAAAAGCTATGGAAGTTATGGGGTGGTTCAAAATACAGATATATGAACGTCCTGTGTACATAAACCTCTTTTTCGCATAACATAACTTTTGAAACAATTATAGGGTAAATCAATTTTTTTTGAGCATTTTTAATGTGAGCATATTAAATATGATTAAAATTAAAACTAACTACACTATCAAGAAAAATAGGAAAAAACCTTTTGTAATGTGACTAGTGTTTGAAATTATATTCAGTGGGGTACAGGTTTTGAAAAGGCAAATTATATATATCAAAATCTCATTAAAATGTTTTTCTACCATTTTATGGAGGTAAGATTGAAATATTGATTCTACATGCAATTAAGAATATTGCAGCTAATTTTTTTGAGAAATTCACGTTTTGACCTTTTAAATTCCAAAATATAATTAATATTCAACTCAATAGACAATAAACATTTTTTTAATTTAAAAGAGCGCCTTATGTATTTCACTGTAACACTTTATTGTTTACAGAATTAATTACATTTTAACAGTTAAAGTAATTGTACTGGTATTTATAATGCCGTTAATCGCAATTTGTTAATTATTGATTTAAAATAAATAAATAATATACAGGATGTCCGGAAATTATGAGTTCTGGTCATTCTACTCATAAAAATTGTGACACAGGTTAACATATTTTTTATTATTTTTTTTTTTTTTGAAATCCCACTACTAGTAAAGTTACATATGCGTGTCAGTTAAGGTGTAACAGGATTTGGGGAATTTCGCAAAACTTTAAATACATTTCTTTCAAAAATGGTTGATATTATTGGTTTAAAACATTTATGTAAGATTTTTTTAATGACCTTTAATAATAAATAGAGCTCGGACGGAGGTATCAGTTTCCAGTGATGGGTTTTATGCAGACCAGGATAAAGATAATTATATTTCTCAGTCCTGTCCGAAATTATTACAACTTGTAGTAGTGTTTCTTGCCCCAAGTTAGTACAACTTTGAAGAAAAAACCCCTCCTGAGCACCAACCGGTCCTGTCTTCGTAGTCGGTACATGGTCGTAGCTCGTAGTTCACAGCGTAGCCACAGACCTGGCGCCAAATCGTCACTGTATTTTTTTTGTATCAAGCGAAGTGCACGTAGATTGTCGAAGAATCGAAAATGGGGAAAATAAAAAGGAAACGTAAGGAAAGGAAAGTACGAAAGTTAGAAAGAAAGCTGAAAATGCTTAGAAAGGAGTTAGAGAGTAGCTCAAGTAAGTAAAATGGCTAATCTGGGAAATTCTAGCAAATGCCTACAATCACATGCATGGTTAACAAAAAGTCTATGCAGACGCTCCCACATGAGTAGCATTACATAGCATACAGACACAATCTCACCCTCTTTATCCTCACAGGGAAGTTTATACACATATATACATAAAAGGGAGTGTATCTACACCCCCTTTTATTCTTTCACATGAATCATTGTCCTGCTAACAATATTCAAGGATCATAGGTTCCACATGGAGTCTATTTCCTCCCTAGATCAGTATCACAAAGGATAGCAAAATTGCATTTACCTTTATATACGGTAACCCACATCTGCACATTTTATGATAAGATGGTTTGAAATGTTCAAAGAAATGTATATATAATTATTTTTCTTAACTATAGGTTCTGAGAGCTCTGAGAACTAGGAGACTTCCTCCAGATCAGATTCGGGAGAATTCGCACCTATGGAGGAAGCAGTAATGAATGAATTGAGGCATGTGGAGCAAAGTAGTAAGGACCCACTATCAATGTAGGCTTTAGCTCTCCTTGGCACAAACCCTTTGGAGAACCAAATCAAAAGCCAAGAAATACACGAGCAAATAGCAGCTCATTGGCAACAATTTTTACAGAACGGTTTTTACGACAAGGTCAGCAGGAACATATTAATGGACAAATATCCTTTGATAATGAATTGTGTGGCTTTAAGGCCACCCTTAAATAAAGAAGTACATGCTTGTGTCAGCGAAGTATCAGTGAAGCAGAATAATTTTGTAGTAAAATTGCAGGAACAGCTGGCTTGCGGCTTAAGTGCTCTAGCCATTCCTACAAATAATTTTTTTCGAGTCCTGCAGAGGAAACCAATTCATTACTAGGCAGCTGGACAACTCTTGTGTGATCCTCATCATTCCATGTCGCTTCACAGATGCTTCCTCTTAAGTCCAAACTTGAATCCAGGAATTAAGAAAATAGTGAAGGACTCTCCTATCGATGATTATCTTTTTGGGGAACATTTCTCTGTTAAAATAATGTCAGCACAGGAATTAAAAAAGATGACCGCTGATTTTAAGAATGCACGGTTAGAAAAACAAAAGTTAACTGGATTTTCTGTCGACAAAACATACCAGACATATTTAAACTCCAGGCGCCGGATCAACAAAGTAAGGAAGAAAGAAACAGCAAATGAAAGGAACAAAGAATATCCAAGGCACCACAAGGGGAAAGTGTTGAAAGAGCAACAAACCAACTTCAACAGGAAATATCCCAGACAACGCTAGAGGTAGGCAGAAAATATGCAGGTCGGCCGGCTTCTTTGCATCAGAATGGTCAAAGACAACAAGTAGTCCTCTAATTTTAAGCTGGATAAAAGGGTATAAAATAAGATTTGTGGATAATCCAACCCAGCAAACTGTTCCCAGGTTCAAATTGAACCCAAATGAAAAGTCTCTTTATGATAAGAGCCTCCGGCATCTTGAGGACATTGGTGCCATATGGCCCTGCAATCACTTGGTTGATGATTATATTTCTCCCTATTTCTTAAGGAAAAAGACAAATGAGGACTATAGGTTCATTTTGAATTTAAAGGGACACAACAGATTCATTATGCCTCCACACTTCAAATTAGAGGACTATAGACACGGATACCCGAATCGAGAACAATCTCAATAGAAACGGAATATGAACTCTCGGACCATTGGTTTAACGATATATGTATTAAATTTGGTTTTCTGGATATAGATCTTTTTGCCATGAATTTAAACAAAGAATGTAAAGATACGTTTCATGGAAACCAGCCCTCATTCAATATGTGTTGACAGCTTCACGATGTCTTGGCAGAATGTTTTTTCTATGCATTTCCCCCATTATGTTTAGTGGCTAAAATCCTAAACAAAATAGTAAAAGAAAAAAGCCAAGGAGTTCTAGTAGTTCCAAAGTGGGTAGGCCAACCCTGGTACCCTATTTTTCAAAAACTGCTAACCCGAAAGGCCTTAGTATTCACACCTAATAAAAATATTTTATTCTATCCATTTAGGAAAGCTCACCCCCTCTGGAGGAGCCTTACATTGGGTGCAGGACATTTGTCAGGGCAGCTCTTTTACGAAAAGGTTTTCTAAAGGCTGGAATACACGCAGTATTATCTTTCGTGTCACAAATACCTTAAGGCAATATGATGTATGTTTTAAAAAATGATGGGAGTTTTGTAAGAGTAGGAAGGCCAACCCCTTTGCATACAATATGGACATTTTTATAGATTTTCTAAATTTTCACCATGAAAAGGGAAATTCATACTCTTCAGTCAATACTTATAAATCTGCACTGACACTTGTTCTTCCAATAGATAAGAATGATGGGAATCTTTCAACTCATCTTAACATTTAAAAATCCAGTTCACCCAGCAACAACACCAGTGGCGGCTCGTGGTTAATTTAATAGGGGGGCACACATTTGACATTTTGAAATTGTATATTAAAATTAACTTACCAGAGAACCATTCACAATATTTTTTTGTTCTCAAAATCGTGTGCTGCTTAAAAAATAAGCAAAAAATTGCAAGGTGTCCTCCCACTTTAAGATCTAGTACATAAACACACACAAACACAAACAAGAACATTTTATTTATACATAAAATCCATTCTACGTTCCTTACTAGCTGCGAAAATGTCTATCACTTTATTGTCAAAGTCAGGAATTAACTGAATCATATTTTTTTCAATAGATAACATCAAAAGTGCATTAAGCCTTTCTTGGCCCATAGTGTTCCTTAGAAAACATTTTATTCTTTTTAACGTAGGAAAACCTCTTTCACATTCGCACGTCGTTATAGGTGTAGTACATATGATACTTAAAATTTTGTACGTCTCAGATAAGCCTTACTCGAAATTATTTTTATTAATAAATGTCGGAAGAGGTAAAACACCATTGCAGCACATATCATCCCTGCCATAAATAACTTTCAATTCAGTTCTTAATTTCTCTTTGTCTATTAAAGCATTATAAGCTTCTACAGTATCTTTAAACGTTTCTTCGGAAAATTTTCTTTTTATAAGTAGGAAACAAATCTGAAGAAAACAGTTTAGCTGCAGACAAATGTCCAGTAAAATCAAATCTATCTCGTATCTGAGACAATAAAACATCACAATATTCTTTAGCCACAACTCGATTAGTTTCAGATGGATCAAACTGACCGCGTTTAGTGCGTTTTCGGCTAGATCCTTCACTATTCATTTCTTCAGGTTTAGGCACTTCAAATTGATCAATTTTGTTTTGTCTGATTTTGTCAATCTGAGATTCAAATGTTTTTAAACATTGTTGAATATAAACACTGTCTGCTCCGCGAGATTGGACTTGATTAAAAAATATAGCAACATGTGGAGTGATCCAATGAGTTACTTCTAGAAAATAATTGAAATCAATGGAATTTAAATTTTTCAGCAGTCCGTTCGCTGCAGCTATTGTTTTAGGGTCCTCCTCTGTGTCTAGGAGTTTGTCCAAACATTCGCGAATTAGTTCCTTTTTTTCATACAGGGTGTTGATGGTTCTTGTTTTGAAATTCCATCTAGTGATAACCGCCCATGGAAGTCTTCGTTTTGCAATTTCATCCAAAAGTGCTGTTCTTTTTGTAGATCGAGAAAAAACGAAGTAAAAGATTGAATTTCAGCAAAAAATATTTTAAATTTTTTATTGCAAGATGCAGCCTTTTCCAGTATTAGGTTGAACTGATGCGCGTAGCAATGAATATAAAATGCATACGGGTATTTTTGCCTGATAAGCGATTGAACGCCTGCTACTCTTCCACTCATAACTGACGCTCCGTCATAACTTTGAGCTATTAATTTATTTGCAGGAACTGCAAGATGATCGAGTTCATGCATTATAGCCCCCGATATATTTTCCGCAGTGTACCCCTCTGGTCTAACAAAAGTCCAAAACCTTTCATAAATTTCTCCTTCAAAGATATATCGAAATATTACAACAAGCTGCTGTTGGTTAAACGAGTCAGTTGTCTCGTCAGCTTCAATAGCAAGAAAATTAGATTTTGTTATTTGATCGAAAATTTCCTTTTTGCAGACTTATAACATAGCATCTAAAAGCTCATTTTGAATGGTTTTAGAGGTTCCTTTAAATACCGTAGCCTCTTTTATAAATACCGTAGCCTCTTTTTATATGAGCAGATAAAACTGAATCTAACTCAGATGTGAAATCAACTAAACCTCGAAATATACCTCGATTTTGTGAATCTTCGCGTTCATCGTGTCCACGCAGTGCCAGTTCAAATGCACCACAAAATTTAATGCACATTATTAAACGTCGTAATACATAACGATTTTTATTGACCTTTTCGTTATGAGCTCGTATATTTTCAACATAAGCGCTATCTAACTGTTTACGAATGTCACTTTTACCTAAAACATTATGGTCCACTAAATTATATAAATGACTTGCACTCTTCGCATGTTTCGTTGCTCTTTCCTGTAAATGTTGTAAATCGTGTACTCCTTCCTGAATCCAGGGTGAAGATTGCAAATTGTTGCTTAAAAGGCAAACAAAACAGAACAGCTTATTTCGCTCAGAACACCCACACATTCACGAAAACTTATCATATGTATTTTCTTTTTTAAAATATCTATTAAATTATCTTATTTTGCCCACAGTAGTTTTTTTTATATTTAATTCCGGGACAGGTCTTCCTAATTTTTTTATACTAACTTTATCCTCGTAACTCAGCGGTCTGTTACTTAAAATATAAGATACTGAATTCATTTTGAAATGTCTTATGTGTGCTTAAGTGAAATAAACAAAACGCGGAATTCAAGCAGCGAGAGCAGACAAACATAAATATCTCTGCAGACTTAAAAGTGAAAACTGAAGTGTAGGTTTGTACGGTGCACACAAGTGAACTGTGCCCGCATTAGAGCATAAGGGGGGGTCGTTGCCATAGCAATGCCGTAAACAAAATCTAGCCTGATGCAGAAACATGACGCAGTCTCCGTACACAACTCATCTTGTGCCCTTTGGGAAGTAGATATTGGCAAACTCTAGTTGTAACGATAGCGTCGGAAATTAGTTTTGGGGTTTATTATGTTGATAAAAATGTTAAAATCGATAAAAATAAATAGAAATTAGAAATTGACTAATTAACTAGCTAAGCTGAATTTGCTTTGGGGGGGCACGTGCTCCTGTGCCCCTTAGGAGCAGCGGCCACTGAACAACACAAAGCATCAGTAGGTGGGTTAAGCAGGTCATACAAAAGAGTGGAATCGATACTGATCTATTCTAATCATAGTCACGCTGCAACATCCGCTGCATTCAGGGAGGGAGTAAACATTGAGAAAATAAGGAAGAGGGCTGGTTGGTCTGAAAGATCACAGGTTTTCAACATCTTTTAAAAACAAACCTTTAGCGGCAAACAAAGATATTTCTGCAAGGGGTGTACTTAAAGGTGTAAATATTTCAATATAGCCTTAGTATGATGCTGAGTACAGGAAAGTTGGTTCTAAATATGTTAAAAGTATATATGTATTATATTAGTTATCCCGCTTATACAGAATCAGAATAATGTTCCAAAATTAATAAATAAGCTTGTGTTAGAATTTGTACTCTAGAATAAGACAACAAGCCTAGTATAGCAGTTATTATTATCATTCTTTAAATAAACAATCGAATCACCTCTAAATCTCTTTAAACACCTACAAGTTGTAATAATTTCGGATAGGACTGAGAAGTATAATTAAATTATCAAATGACTTACCTTTAAGGAAATTTGATCCAAATTATACGAGCAGTCCAGTCCGAAATTATTACGCAACCACCCACAATAACTCCTCGAGTTTATTTCTGAACCCTTTGAGGCTATTTATGTAACTTCAAACTAGTGACGATTTGGCTACGCTGTGGACTACGAGCTATGACCATGTACCGACTATGATGCCAGGACTGGCTGGTGCCCAGTAGGGGATTTTTCTTTGAAGTTGTACGGATTTGGGGCAAGAAAG
Source organism: Rhamnusium bicolor (assembly GCA_029963845.1). Lineage (NCBI taxonomy): Eukaryota > Metazoa > Arthropoda > Insecta > Coleoptera > Cerambycidae > Rhamnusium > Rhamnusium bicolor. The sequence goes on along the minus strand of JANEYF010004296.1, from coordinate 38,997 downwards.
CACTACTACAAGTTGTAATAATTTCGGACAGGACTGCTCATATAATTTGGATCACATTTCCATACAGGTAGTCATTTCATCATTTAATTTTATTTCATTTTAAATTGTTTATATGTAAACTAGTTTTATCGGAAAACTAAGTTACATTTTTACACTAGCCAAATTTGGGGGTGACGTCACACTTATGTTTTTCGTTAAAACTCGTGAACGGCTGGAGATATCTTAATTCTGTAAAGACGTTTGAATGTATTGGTGAATGGAACACTAACACACACATGTATTTTTAACTGACAAGAGTAAAAGTATATTACTAATATTTGTTGTAAATGTTTCGGAATTAATCTCCGACGTCACTCATTAAAAAACCATTTGTATTGTGAGACGAATGTAATTGGCAATATGTGAACTTTTTCAGATTCCAAATTTGTCTTGTGTAGAAAAGTCTACTTCTTTGCCATTTAAAAGGTTATCTGCCACCCCGCAGACCAATGCCCGGGAATTCAAAAACAAAAAAAAAAGTTTTGAAAGAATCTTTAGAAGATCGAAATATGTAAAGCATAAACTGACAAAATCAAAAATTCTTATAAACTCGTGAAGGGATGTAGATATCGAAAAAATAAATGAAAATACCCCCTTAAAGTCCCTGTCGACTTTGGCAGCCTACTATTCTGTGCAAAAAATTTTGGAAAATAATTCTATAAAAAGATCGAATAGATTTGTGTTGGCTGGCCACAGGCACTTTAATTGTTAGTTACGCCTCGGCTCTAAAAACAACTGGACATTATGGAATTCACTAAAAAAATTATAAGGTAAGATATATTATCATATATGCATGAATATATTTACGCGCATGACCTACAGCTAATCTTGGTTTTGACGTCATCAATATCTAAATTCCGAGCTCTAATAATAAATTATAAATTTTTCTAAAAAATTGCAAATAAAAAATTTCTAGTCAAATTTGTGGCCAACGAGACTTAAACTCTTTAATTTTTTTTAAGAATTGTCGGTACATTTTATTATGTTTAACAAGTGCGCCAAATTTAAAAAAATCACTTCGCTAGCAAAAAGAGATGACAAAATATTAATATAAAAAAATACTTTTATGTAACTCCGTTAATATTGAGATTTCGAAAAAGGGTTACAGGAACTTGTACTGTTATTTTTATGAGTAGAATCACCCCCCGAATTTTTTACTCATAATTTCTGGACACCCTGTATACATATTTTTTATTACTGATCACATATCAAATTTACACATCCTATTTTTTTAAGTATCAATACACAAAATACGAAAATTTCAAATCTGTAATCTTTTTTTTTCACTTGTAACGTCCTTAATTGCATGTATTGATATGAAATATGCATGTTATATAAGTTTAAGCCATTTACCATTAATTATACTAGATGGACTTTTCCACTTTTTTAACTTGGATACTTCTATATATCAACACAATGTAAATATTATTTTATTCTTTATTAAAGCCCGGTTTTCCAATTTATGTTGTGTCATTGATATTTCTTCGATGTCTCACCAGGGCAGTGATGTAGTCCACTGCCACCACTACTCATGCCACTATTCTTGATGATTAAACACCGTTGAGGACATTTCACTATCAGTTTAGTGTTAATCCAATTGCTTTTAATGAAAACATACCCAGTGAAAAAAATATTTTGCCATATTTGCTTAATTTAACACCTTCCCGATGTTAAAATAAAATCAAACACAATTTTATATGAACTTTAATTGAAAATTGCATTACCGCTGGACAAAACACTACAATTGTTGAAACCACATCCTCTGTATAATTTCCAAATCTGAGTTCAAGTCTCTGCTGTGGCATCTGGTAAATGTCGAAGGGAATGGTTGTTGTGTGTGTGTGTGTGTGTGTCCTGGTTAGGAGAGCACGATACTGAAAATTTGTTTTCGAATATAGATAACTTAAAATATATCGATATAATACCGTCGTCAATATTTGATTTATCGGTATATCTTAATAGGTGTGATATTGTCGTTTATAATTATCTCTGTATTATTAATAATTGTTTAAAAAACTAGTTAATCGGGTACTTGATTAGGGCACCACTATGAGATGGTTTGCTTAAATTAAGTTGTATAAAATAAGTTGCTACTTAAAAAATATATATATTGTTTGGAGGATTATACCTACATTATTAAAGATTTTAATAATACAATCAAAAGTATTTTTGTTAACGAAATAGTTATTTAGAAACCGTAAGAGCTAGAATCTTGAAATTGTAAAGGATTGTATATTAGGTGCCAAAACCGATCACTAAGAGCAGATTTTTTGAAAGCTCCCTCTAAGGTTGTGAACAGAGGGAAGGGAATATTGTTTCTCCCAAACCCTTCCAGCTACAACAATGAAATTTGGTAGGGATGTAGAATTCAACTCTAAGGGGGGTAAAATGGGGGGGTTAAAGTTTAAAAATGGGTCTCGTAAACCCTTAAAACTGAGCAAAGTTGGGAAATTTCAGCTAGTCAATAATAAATATGAACATTTACATTGTATTATGAAAACTAAAATTTTTACTGGTTTGCAAAAATAACCCCTAAAAGCAAAAGTTCCATTTCTGCACCGTAAAAGTGATTTGAGTATATATTTAAGAGATTTCATATTCAATTAACTCAAAGAAATACCAATGACAGACATAATGTGGCAATAGCTTTAATATTTTATCAATGCAATGTTGGTTGTCATAAAAAAAATTATATGAATATAATTACCTTAACAAGAGGTTTGAATAAGGTAAAAACACCATAAAAAAACTTAGTGTTTAACTTTATTAGATAAAACTTTCTACAACTTAAATTATTTTATTATTGATAAATACTTTAATAGCAATTGTTCGCTTTTGTCCATAACATCGTTGCATATCACTTTAAACATTTTAACATTTTCTTTAGATATGTATTATTTAAAATGTTGAAATACTTGCTTATACATATAAAATATTTCTTTAAAAAATCAATATTTTATTGAAAAATATGTTACTATATTACTAGACAATGTTCTCCATTAAACGCAGTCGCCAAATTATGATTTAACATACATGGTTAAGAAAACATTCAGTAAAAAATGTATCACAAAATTTGTAAATTTTTTATAAAAACACTTATTTTAAACATACCGTTAAAATTTTTGATTCTACCTCACTTTATATACCCTGATTTCTTCGCTGTTTTATAAAAATATTTAAAAACGTATATAAAAGTTCAACAAATATAAAATGAAATACTTTCCCTCTCTAAACACAAGCTTTTCCTTTAGTAAAAAATATAAAAAATAAAGCAAAATACAATACAGTTAAAAAGTAAAAAATCTAATTTCTATATCACTAAACATAAAGCACGAATTTCACAGATATAAAAAAACCATTTTAATTAATGGCAAATAAGATTGGTCCGTTTGTTTCTTTCATAGTTCAAGCATGTTCTGTAAACTGAGACATGAAAAAATTATTGAGTCTAAAGGTGAATCATAATGAACTAATTAATATACCTGCTAGATACAGAAGGTGTATCCCTTGATGGATCTGGTGATTGTAAGAAGGGATGTTGTGGAGTGTTTGGATAGCTGTGCCCAGTGAATCCTGGCACGTGTGTCACTAGATGTGGCTTAACATACCCATTATTTGATGTGGGTTGATTATCTGTGAAAATAAAATGAGAAAACTTAAAACCAGAAAATATTTTAACACACAGGATGTCATAAATAATAGACCAATACTTAGGCCGATTTCTTGTCATAAAATTGGATCAACCGGACCAGAATTACTTCTTAATGGAGATAAAATCTTTCAAGTTTGAGGAAAAAAATGCTTTATAACTGTTCTAAAATTATTCTTGAAACAATTTTCAAATTCGCGTTTATACGCAAATAAGAATATAATTTAAATGAAATAGAATATTTAATTTAAATAATTTTTTGTTACATACGCAAATAAATTCTAATTCTAATATTCTCTAAGAAAAATACATGTTTATTAATCAAAGTTACTTTTTGTTTCATATAAATCGTTCACAGCACATTCTGAAAAATAAATATGTAATCTTTGTTCGTAAGATATACTTATTTTTAAATGAAACATGTGAAATTCAGACTACGATTATTTAAATTTATCAATAACATTATTATTAGCCGGGAGGAGACACTTTCTCATTAGCCCATTGGATTATATATTTCGATAAGGTGGGCAGCAGAGGTTGGACTTTTTACATTACACTAGCAGCACAGGTTATGGATTCCTTTAATTTGTGGTAGCAGTTTTTTAATTATATTTTTTGAATTTGAATGTTAAATTTATTTTCCTTCCTGAATAATTATTTCACTAATAAATTTAAATAATCGTAATTTGAATTAAATATATGTTTCATTTAAAAATAAGTATGTCTTATGATGCGAGTAATTTTGATTGGTACATACAAACAGAGCAAAACTTCTTCGGTCATAGGAAAATTAAGCGCAATATGCACTTACCTAGTTCCAATATCATAAATATTCAGTGTTGACACATATACTTATTCACACTGTAACAGAGTTGTAATGATCCAAAATATTGAAGAATCTAATATTTAATTGATTAAAATTAAATTAATATTTTCAAAACATGTCAAATAAAGTATTAATTATTTTTAGTTAATTTGCTTTGTAGCTTTTCAAAATGTGAATAAGAGTTGGGTATTAAAAAAAATGAAAGATGTTTGCATGATAAATAAATCAATCTAGCAACACTGCTTGCATGATGTAATACGAAGCCAAATACGAAGCTTCGATGAGTTGGACAATTGTCTGGTTTAATTTAGTAATGTAGTAATGAGAGTAGGTACGTATGTACATCTCTCTGCAAAATCGAATAAATTGCGTAAATAATTGGTTTTAAAAATACAAATATTTATTTTATGGAAAAACGTTGTAATTTGGAAACTAAAAAAAGTAACTCTCAACATAAAAATAATTTTGAAAAATGAAACAAAATATTAATTCTAAAACTTAAAAAAATGCATGATTTTAAATATTTATTAAACTAAAAAAGTTTTAATACAATAAATACTCAAATAGACGTCCTTGTTGAGCTGAGTAGTGCCCCAAGTGATCCTAAAATCCTTGGCGAACATTTCCCAACATAACAAGGGTAATAGTTTGACAGGCAATTTCAATTTTTAATTGAAATTTCTGCAAATTGTTAGGCCTATCTTCTTTAAAACCGTAAATTCTTGATTTTAAGTAGCCCCACAAAAAGAAATCACAAGACGCAAGATCTGGTGACCTGGCTGGTCACAAGATATTACCATGTCCTGAAATAAGTCGATTCGGAAATATTTCCTCCAAATATTGCCGAACAGTGACATTATTATGTGCAGGGCAACCATCTTGTTGGAACCAAATTTCATTAAACTTATCACTTACTAGTTCCTGAATTCTAGGAACAATTTGTTGCTGAAGCAGATTCAAATATTTTTGGCCATTTAAGTTACCATCGATAAAAAAAGGGTCCAATAATATGTTCGCCCAGTATACCTGTCCAAACATTAAGTTTTTGGGGATACTGAGTGCGAAGTTCGTAAAACTTATGTAAATTTTCTTGGGACCAATATCATGTACGGGTTGGATTGTTTACCAATTAATGGACAAGTTGTTTCATTGGTAAAAACGATGTTCCTAAGAAAACATCTTTTCCATTAATTGCTCACAAAATTCCATGCTTCTAAAATTGTCCTCTTCAAAAATTTCATGAGTTTTCCGAACCTTGTATAAGTTGTACCCATTTTTCTTTAAAATAGACCTAACTGTTGATCACGTAGAATCTACTTCAGCAGCAATTTAGGAAATAGCAAGTATCATATTATTGGTTGCTAGTGCACAAATCATAATATTCCTTTCATCTTAGGCTTTAGTACGAGGAACTAATTTTCTGTGCTGTTTATAATTAACACAGCTTTATACTTCAAAATTGTTAATATTGTTATGAATTGCCGATATTGCTGGTACAGGAAGGCCGACAAATGCCCCATTAAATGCGTTTTGAATTTGTTGCCTTGACTGTCAATGATAGTACCACTTAATAATCTGAATTTTTTTTGGCTGTTTCCTAAGACATTTTTAAAAATTATTTTAACAATGAGGTTACTCTTTCACAAATCTCTACCAAATCGTACTAATTTACTTCTATAAAATATAGTTTCATACGAATGGGATTGCAGCGAGTCGTTGGTCAGTGAGTAATTACTTAACGCTTGCGCATTCATTTAGTATACCATCCGTTGTCAATTGTAAATTCGCCTGGGAGTTCCTATGATCGAAGAAGTTTTGCGCTCTCTGTATATATTTTTCTTCAATAGAGTATAGATTTATTTGCATATATATGAAACAGTGATGGGTGGACTGGTCACGAAGTTTCCATGACTGGCTGGATCATTGTGACCAGTCAAGATGGGTCATGAAACCAGTTATTTTTAGAAATGAACAAAAAAAAAACAATGCTATTCGATGTGTCACAATTATCTCATCAAAATGGTGTATAATACTTGTATAAATGAGGCTTATGTTGAAAGAAATTGTCAAATTAAGTTTTTAGGCATTTTATTTTTCATTTTTTTTTTTTCAAATTATTAGTTTATTTGATACTTATAATATTCCACAAAATAGACATTGTGCATGTTTCCACTATTAGTTTTTTTTAAAGAAATCCCAAATGAGGGTTTCCTTGCTAACTTTTGGCATTTTTTAAACAAAAAGAATATTAAAGTCTACTGGTCTCTTTTATGCAGGATTTCTCTCAATTTCTTTGGCCAAACACAGGTGAATTAGTAAAATATTTGCAAATTATTATTTTTTTTCATAACCAGAAGGAAAATTTATCACCCTGGTTTTTTTTTGTTTTCGAAAATTTTGATTTTTTGGGAAGTTATGACACTTTGAAATACCTAAGTTCTTCATTGTGTAAATTTCAAAATGTCATAACTTCTCAAAAAATCAAAAAAAAAACTGATAAATTTTCCTTCTGATTACGGGAAAAAAATGGTATGCAAAGATTTTACTAATAGTCTACAAGGAATCTAGGGAGGCTGTGCATTTTTGTAACTTTTTTTCTCAATTATTTTTCTGCAAAACTTCTTCAATCAGTACTGACAGTTGTGCCTTTAAATATTGCTTGGGTTCCATGCTCCAATACTGAGATATAGTACAATCTAAATCCACCAGCCATCACTGGTCTAATTTATCTATCTATTTATCGATTTTTGCCTGAAAACAAGATTTTTTTTTGAGAAAAACTGATATTTTCCAATTCAATAAGCATTTGTAAAAAAAAAAATTAATAAAGACAACTATAAAGTGGTAACAATAAACCATAGAATTCTAAAATTTTTAAACGAATCTAGATGGCTAAAAATTTTGGATTCTTCGGCTTTTGATTTAAATGGTTACTGACAATTACTTTTCAAGGGGATCATCCAGTTTTGGTCGAATCTGACTTCACAGATAGAGCGCTCCCGAATTAGTGGGAAAACATGTTTTACTCGAAAATGATCAGACGGGGATTTATCGGGTTTTGCATGTATGCTCCCCAATTAATATAATCATAAATTCACATAAAACAATGACATAATGGCAAGTGTCATAACTGTTAGTCGTCAATATTGAAGAAATGGATAAGTAATACCACAAATACATTTATTAATTAATTATATTCTAAAATTCCCAGCAATTTTTTTTTTTCTAGAAATCAGAAATCCTTCATATAAAAATGTTAGTCTCGCTTAACATTTATGTAGATTTGGCTCTTTTGGCAGCAATTCGTATCATCATATTTAATTTAAAATCACTTTGCACACTTCAATTGCCCATAATAGCTGAAACTGCACCACAAGTCAGTGGAATGACATCAATGAATTCGCAACTGAAAATCACCTGTGGTGGCTGGTGGATTTAAGTTGTACCATATCTCAGTATTGAAGCATGGAACCCAAGCAATATTTTAAGGCACTACTATCAGTACTGATTGAAATTTTACAGAAAAAAAAATTAAGAAAAAAAGTTACAAAAATGCGCAGCCTCCCCAGATTACTTCTAGACCATTAGTAAAATTTTTACAAACTATTTTCTGTTTGTAATCGGAAGGAAAATTTATTACCCCGTTTCTTTTTTGTTTATGACATTTTGAAATTTACACAATGAAGAACTTAAATTTCCAAGTGTCATAACTTTACAAAAAATCAAAATTTTCGAAAGCAAAAAAAAAGGTAATAAATTTTCCTTCTGATTACGAAAAAAAAAAAATAGTTGCAAAGATTTTAGTAAGTAAGTAAGTAAGTTTTATTCCGTTTCAATTCATATATACAATGTATAAAACAGGTCACATGAAATAGTACACATAAAAAATACATTAAAAAAATACATATACAATACATGATGAGCTTAACATAATAAATCATGTTAATATGCAAAGTATTCTTGAAGAGAATATGGCTCCATATTGCATATATATTGGAAGGTTTGCTGAGTGAAACATTTGAGGTTAACGTTCTCATTCAATTCCCTGGGAAGAGCATTAAAAAATTTCAGTGCTGCATAAAATGGGCCTTTTTTGGTAAGAGTTAACCGATGAATTGGATAAGCATAATTGTTTTTGTTCCTGGTATCGTATATGTGATTTATGTTTGCCTTAATAAATTCTAAATTGTTTTTCTTTAAAAATACTAAACAGGAATAAATATATAAACCTGGAATTGTGAGTAGTTTATTTTCTTTAAAGCAACCTCTACAGGACTCATTGTATTTCATTTTAAGAATTATTCTGATTGCTCTCTTTTGTATTTTAAAAATTTGAGGAAGGTCTGAGGAGCCCCCCCCCCAAATTTCAATGCCATATTTGGCTATGGAGTAGAAGTTTGCATAATATACATTTAAAAGAGCAGACACGTGAAAAGAGTTTGATAAAACTCTGAGAGCAAAGCAAGACTTATTTAGTTGTTTAACTGTAGCTTCAATGTGCAAGAACCACTTGATGTTACTGTCTAGTGTTACACCTAATAGTTTTGTTGATTGTATTGTTGTATCGGCACTAAATCAGTCTGATACTCAGGTACTTGGATATTTGATCTATCAGTTTTAAAAATTACACAATTGGATTTTGATTCATTTAAAACGAGGTTATTGTTGTTAAACCAGTTCTTTATACTAAACCAACTCTGTACTAATGTGGTTGTAATCTCGTTTAGGGTTTTACCCATGATCAATAAGTTGGTGTCATCAGCATAACTGACCATTTTTAATTTAGCATTATCATCTATTACATCGACTAAATCATTAATAAAGATTACAAAAAGAAGTGGCCCAAGAACACTTCCTTGAGGCATTCCATAGTTGTAACTTTGAATATTGGATTCATATTTTTTCCCATTGTCTGTAATACGGATCTTTTGCTTTCTGTTTTGCAAGTATGATGCAAACCACTGTAAACTAACTCCTCTTATCCCAATTTTTTCTAGTTTGTTTAAAAGTTTTATATGATTTAGAGTGTCAAATGCCTTGGAGAGATCAAGGAAAAGTCCACAGACGATTTCCTGACCCTCCAGTGCATTTAACACTGTCTCGACAAAATTGAATAGAGCTGTTGTTGTTGATCTGTTTTTTCTAAATCCATATTGAAAGTCATTAAAGAAACTACATTTATTAAGAAATTGGATTAACCTATTGTACATAAGAGTTTCAAGGATTTTTGAGAAAACAGACAACAAGCTCACAGGGCGGTAATTACCTAATTCGTTCTTATCTCCTTTTTTGTACAATGGTATCACAATTGCCAGTTTTAATAAATTAGGAAAAGTCCCCTGTGACAAAGATGTATTAAAAATGTTCTCCAGCGGTGCAGCTAGAGCTTGTGTACATTTTTTTAATAAATTGGTTGACACACCATCAAAGCCACTTGAATTTTTAGATGAAATTTTTTACAATACTGCAAATTTCTGCTGATGTGGTAGGATATACAAACATGGATACTGTATTGTTTTTTATCAAGTTGTCATAGTTTATTGTGGTATCAGCTTCCTCTAATTTTTTTAGAAGGTTAGGGATAGCTTCAATAAAAAAGAAATTAAACTTGTCTACCAAGGAATGTGGGTCATCACCTGGTAACTTGCTAGAGTTATGCTTACCAATAGTTGAATTGACTAGGTTCCACATACACTTGGATTTATTACTGGACCTTTTCATATTCGCTTTTAGCTTTTTTTTAACCTATCACAATAAATTTTTTTTCATGTGTGTATGCGGGTCAATACTCAGTTTTTTTATTACTTATATTTTCTAAAAGTTTAAGTTGACTTTTTAACTGAAGCAATTCAGGTGTAAACCAGTCTGATTTTCTTGACTTTCGAATCTTTCTCTTGATTAATGGGAAATTACTGTTAAAGTTATTTGTTATTATTTCCAAAAAAAATTTTTGTTTTATCAACAGAATCAACGATATATGTTCTAGACTAGTCTATTGCGTTTAATTCAGAAATAAATTTATTTACATTTTCATCATTATATGACCTTGTGTAAATGTATTGTTGCTTTTTAGCTTTTATTAAAAAAGAAAATAATTGCGCTCTGTGATCTGATATCAGGGATTGTAAAACCTGTGTTTTATGGTTGTCAGAAATATTTGTTATAACATAGTCAATGATTTTCTGACTCGTTGGCGTTATTCTGGTGTAGTCTTTGTCTGTGACATTCATACCATAAGATTCCATTATGCCTGATAGTTGAAATTTTTCCATACTTTCTCCAGCAAAATCTATGTTCAAATCACCTGTTAAAATGACTGTCTTGGTTTCACTAAACAAAACCTCCAATATAGCATTTAGTTTATAAAAAAATGTGTTTATACAACCACTTGGAGGACGATATATACATAATATTACATAGTCAGTGTTAATAAAATTGCATTCAATAGCACAACATTCAATGTGATTTTTTCCTGAGATTAATGATAAGTCTTTATGAGGCTTCCAGGGAATACCATCTGCCACATAAATTGCTGAACCTCCATGTTCTCCATGTAATCGGCAAAAACTGAAGGCGAGATTTAAATTTTTTATTTTGTAAGTCTAACTCTTCTTCGGATTGCCAGTGTTCTGTGAGACATGCTATTTGACAGTAATCTATGCTTTCAAAAAATTCTTCCAATTGATTAATACTAGTACTTATACTCTGAACATTTTGATGTATAATTTTGGTTGCTAATCTCCATATTATTTTCATTACACGTATGTGTTATTTGACTGGGCCCTTCTCTCGAATGATACTTTGTTTCGTGCTGCAAGAAAGAAATCAAATTTAGAAACTGCTAATCCTGAATTCCAGGAATTGGGATTAGGCAGTGTTCCTTCAAGAGATATCTCAGCTCCTATTTTAAACGAACTAAATTTGGGTCGGTTGTGCTTCGGTTTGATTTTAAAGCATAAGAAGTCATCCCTATTGAACTTTTCATTTAAGTGTACAGTTAATTCCTCAGCAGTTAACTCCCTATGAAAGTTCGCCACATGAATCCATGTTCTCTTAATCACTTTAACTGCTGAAAATTTGTTATCTTCTGATTTCGCATTACCCTGTACAACTATTTATTCTGAGCTTTTTTACCATTGGATCCATGTTTATTCCTATATTCAACTTGAGTGAAACCATCTCCTTTTTCCCCGCTATTATTATTATTATTATTGGGGTGCGTTTGTCCATATGATGAAGTGCTGGGTTCTAAAGTGTTTATGTCATTCATGATGCTCAATTGTTTTGCCTTCAACTCATTCAGAGTTGACTGTTTGGGAGTCACTGGTTTATTATTGATTGCATTGGTTTTTATTTGAATTTTTTTTTGTTGTTTCTTGTTTTTGTAAAGTTATACTTTTTTTATCTTCTTGTGTTTTGGTTATTTTTAGATTATCCAACTTGCTGTTTATAATTTTTAAATAATTAAATTCTTCCTGTAATATGCAAAATTTCTTGTCTATTTCTGAATGAATATAAGTTTTAATTGTTGAATAATTTATATTATCCTTTGGAGATGTGTTAGTGTTGTACTGATAAATTGGAATTTTTTTTCTTTTAATTGTTTTATCGTGTCTGCCAATTCAGCATTCAAATTTTTAAGTTGCTTGTTCTCATTTAGCACCTCTTGATATTTTGATGATAAATCATCTTCCTCACTATCACTGTTTATTATGTCACTTTCTCTAATTATAATTTTGCTATCTGATAATTTTGCACCACAACAAGTAATTCTTGTAGCACAACTGTTATGATATATTTTATTGCACTTTGTACATTTAATTTGCTTTTTTAGTTGCATTTTTTCCACAATAACTACACTGATCTTTAGACAACACCTTGTCCTTGTCAGCCATCTTGACAATTATTTTGATTTTATTAATGGTCTAGAAGTAATCTGGGGAGGCTGCATATTTTTGTAACTTTTTCTTCTCAAATTTTTTTTCTGCAAAACTTCTTCAATCGGTACTGACAGTCGTGCCTTAAAATATTGCTTGGGTTCCATGCCCAATATTGATATATTGTATAAATCGACCATTGCCACTGATCACACTACAAAATGCATATTTTGTTAAAATTACCACTATATTATTATTCCGTTTAATCGAAATGCCTTGAAACGTCCTCTATATTCCAGCAACATCAATGAGGAAGTATATTGGTAAGTTCTAAATTGCTAATAACAAATTACACTAACAGCTGCATTTATTTTATCAATTCAATTTTTTCTTTTATGCACTGTGCACTGTTATTATGATAATAGTAAAATATTATACAGGGTATCCCATAATTAAGTATCTTTCTTCAAGGGGGTGATAGAACTAGAAAAAAACAAGTTGAGTTTTGTATATAAACATTTGCCTTACATCAGTTCATAAGGGAGCTACAACCCCTTAAAGGAGGTAAGTACAACATAGCTATTTGTCAATAAATTCGAAACGTCATAAGTTGCAAAAATTTAATTTGGATCATTTATTAATTTCATGTTACATATTTTGTCAATTTTTTATCTAAATTTCATGATTTGTTGGGGTAGTTACAAGGGGGTAAGGGTGAATTTTCGCTATAATTTTTGTTTTATTTTTTTTACACATTTAAAACGAAAAAAGGCACAAGTGTTAAAATCTGCATAAAAAAGGTGCTGCTACTGAATTTCGATAACAACCATCATTTGGAGTTATGTGTATTTTAATATTGTAATACAGGTTAGATATACAATAATGGAAGATAACTACATGCTCTACAAAAATAATTCCACTATATTTTCAACTATTGTTTTGTAGGGCATATTAAAATATCGCATTATGCAACAAAGCATGTAATTTAGGGATTTTTTTTTATTTACAATAATTTTCTAATTAATATTATTTTAAGCTGAGAAGAAAAAAATAAATAAACATTTGTTACATTACATGCATAAAGCAATATTTTAAATTGCTCTACAAAACAATAGTTGGAAATATTGTGGAATTATTTTTGTAGAGGTATGTAAACTCTATTCATTTAAACTTTGCAGTGGTAGGTTGGACTTAGTGAGCCCGATTTACAATGGGCAAAATAGTGAGTGTATTGTAGATGGCCTGTATTTAAGGTTGCTTATTTCCAGGCAAAACAATTCAATTAATATCAAAACACAATCAATAAATGTCCAACTATGACCGATGCTTATGAAATAATGAAACAATGAAAATTAATCGCTATTGGAACTTTGTACTTGTGTATATCTGCCTGCCGTCTGTACTAATCATCAGCACGCATTTTGTTACCTATCCTGGCTAACGCTGTAAAGTTTAAGTGAATAGAGTTTAGTTACCTTTCATTATTGCATACCTAGCCTGTATTGCAATATTAAAATATAAATAACTGCAAAAACGATGGCTTCTATTAAAATTTAGTAAGAGCACCGTTTTTGTGCAGTTAACATTTTTCCATTTTAAATATTAAAAAAAATAAAAAGAAAAAAAAATCATTTATAACAAAAATTCAACCTCACTACACTAACAAAAATGACACTAAAAGAATAGAGAATCTTTAGTACCAATACCACAATCAATACACCATTCGTCCTAATTTACACACTCGTGTAAACTAAACTCTGATTTGGGATGCGGACTGAAACTGACCTGTATATATTTGTTATAAATATGTACGTGTCTCACTTTGCTTGCATTTTTATATGAAATGATGGGAAAAGGATGATTTTCAAGTATAATTATAGAAATTATACATAAAAGATTAACTGTCATTGAGAAAAACGGTCTAATATTAATTTCTTATTCAATTTAAAAAAAATTATCTCGACAATATTTTCTCGTCATTAGATCCTATTCGAATTAAAAATAAAATTTATAAAATAAATGATATAAAATAAATTAAATTATATCTTTAACTAAACTAAATTATTTATCGTTCATTTTAAATTGGATATGATCATGAGAAAGTACTGTCGGCAGCCACTTTAGCTGTGATATTTTATTATAAACATATGCATCCAAAAAATTAAAAATTCCCTGCTATTGATTCGTTTGGGTTTGAAAAAATATGATTATAATATCGCTTAAATTTTTACTCACTGGATGATAATACAACTTAAAATTTTCAAAATGCTTCTTCCATCCTCTCTGTATTCCTAATCACCTCAAATTCAGATCTGGCATGTACTCCACAAATAGCATCTGATCGAGGAATATTAGTTGTCCGTACCACATATTATACAATTATAAAACATAAATCTGTGTTGCTATGTTCTGTATTTTTAATTGGAAAGGATAAAATGCTATTGGTGTGTTAATTCAAGTGTGTGTAGTCACTGAATATCCTTAGAACCCTATTATGTACACTGTACTGATATCTCAAGCAAACGAGATCAGTACAATATTCTTAGACATAAGAATGGTCTTATTATGTCACCAATGTTTACAATAAGTTGCCAGTGGATATGAGAAATATGCCAGTAGTACTTTTAAGACAAAGCAAAAAATGTCTTGTTAATTTAATTTTAAATTCATCCTAATTGAATATTAAGATTTTGTTTACTTCCTTTTTATTGTTCTTGTTCTAAGCATTCTAGCGTTAGTTTAGACTGTCCAAATAATTACATTAATTGTGTAGCAGCTTTGATAGTATTTATTTATTATGCGTATTATGCATATGAATGTTATACAAAAAATATTTTATGTATATAGCATGTTTAAATCTACACATATATGTATACCCTATGTAAGATACTGTATATATTATGTACTTGTATACTTACTGCAATAAAGGCGTTTGTTATTATTATCATTGATGATTGTATACTTGATATCGTTTTTAAAAACATTAGATTTATTTATCTACAATATGGTAAATAGGAAAATCAAAAGTGTTCAACAGACAGCCATTCCTACACCAAATGTGTTAGAAAAAAGAGTAACTAGTAACATTTAAAATTGTTAGTAATAGGCCTCGTATGAGTAAAGATGTTACAACTTCACTGTATATGAAGGAGGAAAACATGTTACCTTTTTATTCATGGGTGCATTTGGAGTAGAAAGATGTTCCCTTGGTGTCCTGTTTTTTTTTTGCAATTTTTTAAATAGCACTATTTCTTTTTATTCTATTCTTTGTACACACTTGATTTTTCTATTAATATACTATGTATTACGGTCCCTATATACAGACATATGTAAAAAATAAAGTCTTCTTGAGTTTTTTCCAGTCCATGATTATAATTTCTTGGCTCCCACTTAAATTTATGTACCAAAATTTTACTATCACACAACATACCTCAACGTCAAATCGCAATTGTAACAGACCAGCATTATTACAAAGCACACATCTCTGTATATTTTTCAACGATGTGATGTAAAAATGAAAAACGAACATTTTTTTTGTAAGTACTTCCTTATGGCTAATTGCAACCATTTTCGTTTTATAAATAAATAAGTGTTTATTTTTCAATTAAGAACTTTTTAAATTGAATTTTCTCAATTTTTTTCAAATGAAACACCCTGTATATTTTTCGACAATGTGATGTAGAAATGAAAAACGAACATTTTTTGTAAGTACTTCCTTATGGCTAATTGCAACCATTTTCGTTTTATAAATAAATAAGTGTTTATTTTTCAATTAAGAACTTTTTAAATTGAATTTTCTCAGTTTTTTCAAATGAAACACCCTGTATACTTTTCGACAATGTGATGTAGAAATGAAAAAACGAACATTTTTTTGTAAATACTTCCCTATGGCTAATTGCAACCATTTTCGTTTCATAAATAAATAAGTGTCAAATTCAAGAATAAACTTAAAAAAAGAGGTTCCCTCAAATAATTCATTAGAAAAATTTATAATAGGTGTTCGACGTGTTGCCCATTTTGATTGACACACGTCTTTATGCAATTTTGAAATGAGGCCATTTAGTGGGACCATTTCGATTGAAATGAGTAAATGTATTTAACCAGTCCTTTACTGTAATGCTTTTTTGTATATTTTTTTGCCGTTTTTCAGTTATTCGACAAGCAATAAAACCTCAGTTTGGTATAAATTGTCGTGTACAAAGGAGCATTTATTACACTTATCGGTCGTTAGTTACAATTTGTATTGAATTTAAAATATTTGGAACTTTACAATACGAATTTTAATAAAGCAGAACTTGTAGACAAGACTTTTGTTTTGGGCGCAGTCAGACAGAAATTGTTTACTTGCCAATAGAATTTATCACCAACGTTATCCTGAAAGAAGGCTTCCTGATGTTAGCAGCTTCCAAAACCTTCTCGATAGATTTCTGGAAACTGGAAATGTCGAACATAAAAAAAGTGAAAGAATAAAACGTGTTGTGAATGAAGAAAATGAGTTATCTGTGGTGCTAGCAACGGTTGAGAATCCCCATGTTAGTCAAAAGAAGTGACCTCATTAATAGGAATAAGTAGACGGTCTGTGGGTCGAATCTTAAAAACAAATAAGTTGCATGCATATCATATTCAAAGGCACCAGGAATTATCTGATGACGATTTTCAAAAGCGCCTACAATTTTGTAATTGGGCCAGAGGTAAAATGCTTGATGTCAACTTCTTCAATAATGTTTTATTCACTGATGAGGCAACTTTTCATAAAAATGGATTTGTTAATAAGCACAATTTCCATTATTATGCTTCGAAAAATCCTCACTTTTTTATACAAGTTGATAACCAACACAGATGGTCTATAAACGTTTGGGGAGGAATTATTGGAGAACATGTAATAGGGCCACATTTCTTTGATGGTACATTGACTGGAGCTATTTATCTTCATTTTTTGGAAAACTATCTGCCACAATTATTGGTAAATCTCCCTGGAAGAATTCGAAATAGGATGTGGTTTCAGCAAGATGGTGCTCCACATTATTCAAATGCAGTTAGAGGCCACTTAAATAATACCTACGCTCATCAATGGATTGGAAGAAATGGACCCACTAAATGGCCTGCTAGATCCCCAGATCTTACAAAAATGGATTTCTTTTTATGGGGATACGTGAAGGAAATTGTTTATAGAGACACACCAACAACAGTACAAAATATGAAGGAAAGAATAATAACTGCCTTTAGATCTATCACACTGGCAGTCTTAGGAACAGTGGGAACCTCATTTCAAAAGCGCATAGAGATGTGTGTCAATCAAAATGGCCAACATGTGAAACATTTATTCTAATTTTTTCTACCGAGTTATTTGAAGAAACCTCTTTTTTTTAAGTTTATTTTTGATGTTGTAATTATTGCTCAATAAAACGTAAATGGTTGCAATTAGCCATAGGGAAGTACTTACAAAAAAATGTTCGTTTTTCATTTTTACATCACATCGTTGAAAAATATACATTTGAAAAAATTGAGAAAATTCAATTTAAAAAGTTCTTAATTGAATACTAATTTTTGGCCACCCTGTACATTTTTAGGAAATGAATATGATTCAAAAGCATTAATTAAATGTCGCGTAACTGGTATTCACATAAGTTTTTCTTAAAACCCATAATTGTGACTGTGGTGATTTTTTTAATATCCATCTGCAGATGGTATTATTTCAACAAAAAAATTCATTACATCAAAGTGGTTGGGAGATAGCCAATAATAATATAGGAATAAATAGAGCCTAGAAAGAGGCTTCAAGAAATGTACTGATATACATAGCATTCCATTTAAAAAAAAAGGCACTTGGTCCTGTAATTTCGTCTTGGCTCGCCCTGTATGTTCGAAAATAATTTCAAGTTATAGACTTTTTTTATCTAGTTTACTTGCAATTTTTTTTAAAAATTTCTAGCTATCGTAGAACTCGAGATATCGAGGTCCGACGCACTATTGCCCCACCCTGTATAACTTTAATATAGATAAGAATTATCCATCTATGTTTGTTGAACCAGTAAATGAAACTGAAATTTATAATATTATAAATTCTTTGAAAAAGTCTAATTCTGTAGGTGAGGATGGTATTACTGCTAATATTTTGAAATGTAGCATTATGTTGATACTGTTACCTATAACTTATTTAGTAAACATGACTTTGTCTCAGGGAATATTTCTAGATATCTTAAAAATGTCTAAAATAATACCACTGTATAAAAAAGGTGATCATAAGAATGTCGAAAACTATAGACCTGTATCTTTATTGTCTACAATAGCAAAAATTTTAGGAAAAGTAATTTCAAATAGAATCATGTCCTTTGTTTCAAAATATGAGATACTACAGAGTGCGCAATATGGATTTAGAAAACTTAAAGGTACAGAAACAGCTATACAAGAATTTTTAAATCAACTGTATAAAAATTTAGATGATAGAAAAAAATCAGTTGGCCTTTTTATGGGTTTAAGTAAGGCTTTTGATCTGGTAGATCACAACATATTATTAACAAAACTAAATTTTTATGGCTTAAGAGGAGTAATTAATGATTTAATTAATCGACTAATCGACATCAGTTTGTTGAAATCGATAAAGTAAAATAAAAAAAAGTAAAAATCAAATGCGGGGTTCCACAAGGTTCGGTTCTTGGGCCTCTACTATTTATTTTATTTGTTAATAATTTGCCAAGTATTGTTACTAATCATTAATTAGTAATGTATGATAATAGCTGTTTGTGTGCGAAAGACAACATATCTGATGTGATCAATGATACCCAAAGTATGTTAAAATATATTCTTCAACTGGTATATGAATATTTGTCATTTTTATAATACCGGTATGCATAGTCGTCTTCGACGACTTGCCAGCCACCACTCAGCAGCTAATGAATCTTATGTATTTCATACATTAAACTCATTCACTGCTGTACGATACATCTAATGAAATATTCCCAAACAATATGAAATGATAAAATATTCTTATGTAGGTATTATAAAATGAATTTGTTTTCTTTATAAAAATGGGAACAAAACATTAAAGGTTTTTATCAGGCCATTTTTGAATAAATTTATTATCATATTATAATTGGATGACTTGCTGCTATAAAAAACAATTACTTACTGACCGTCATATTGAGGGGGAAAGGCTTGGTATTGTCGTATAGCAGGCTAGTACATAGATAGGCAAATCGCGCCCACTTGCGAGACGTTTACACCCACTGCCATGTTGAAAATAAATAATAAATACCTCTAATAGTATTTATAAAATGTCTATGTGGATAACACATACATAGATATGTAAACAGTGCAAAATTAAAGATGCCAAAGGTGAACTTTCTTAAAATGTCTTGTTCAATTCTTTCAGACGATAAAGTAAACTTGTGGATTAGTGGTTTCCCAGAGTTTCAATTTAATGGAACAATAAATACTGTACAAGCTATACGTCAAAGCAAATATTAAGACACACATGTCCTTAGTCATAAATAGTGTGCGAGTGGTAGTGTTTCTGATAGTGACAGATAAACAAATTTTAACTTAGATTTAGTGCAAATGAAGGTTAGGTGTAATATATCATGGACAAAACTATATAATTCACTATTTAGACAATTTTTGTAAAAGTGTATTACTGGGAAGTATAACATTGTTCAGGTGTCATCGAACAACACTAAACAAATATTTATCACAAAAATGTGACAGTATTAAACAAAAAATTTATACTAAACTGAATAACAAATATGTCTGGATTAGCATGAATGAAACCACTAATGCTTGCGGCTGGCAGGTGGCAAATGTTTTAGTGGGTGCATTGGGGAAATTGTTCAATGCACGGACACCTAATTTCATCTAAGGTACTAGAAACTACAAATTCTAGCATTATAGTAGATGCAGTGCATTGCATTGTGTACATTTTTCAATCAATGGGAAACATTGCTGAGGTAGTAAAACAAAAATTCAAAACTGTTTTGAAATCCTGGATTTCTTATGATGTCAATTATTATAGTGGACCTTATAAATAGCTAAGAGTGTAGACTTTTCTACACAAGACATAAATTCTCTGAGGAAGTTCAGATATTTTAAATATGCGCTAATTGCATCTGTCAATGTCATTCTCACAATATAAATGGATTTTTAATTAGAAGCACCGGAGATTGACTCCAGAACATTTACAATAAATATTAGTAATATACTTTTACACTCGCTATTGCTAGTTAAAAATACATGTTTTACTGTTACATTCACCAATACTTGAGGTCCTCTTTATATTAACTTTGGATGATACCGAACATGCCAAAATAATTACAAAGTATGATAATTGTGTCATATATGCATAAACATTTTACACGGTAACACATCACCTGGAGGCAACCCTGAAATTGACGTCATTTATCGCTGCCTCCGATCTCTAATAATAATATAATAGGATGCCAGTAAAAGTTAGCTCATTTTTAAGTAAAGGAGGCAAATGTAATTAGGTCTATACGTTTGTGTTGTTAAAAGTTCTTTGGCATAAAAAAATATATATAAATTTAATGTGAATAAGGTCAGCAGAAGATAACTTTGCCCTAAACAATTTATGGCAAGACAAGTAAATTAAATTACAGATGATAATTTTAGATAGACAATTAAAAGTGAAACTAGCAAATGCAATAAATACATAGATTGGGAAATTTCAGCGGCTCAAGGATGATCGCAGGTACCAAATTAAAAATTTCCTTACGATTCAATTTATTTAAAATTTATTAAAAAAAAATCCAATACTGACGGAAAATTTACAAAAATGAAAAAAGGAAATTTACAACACTATTAATTTTATGCCACATTTTGAAACATTTATTTTCAGTAATTTAACCCTATATTGAGTGTTCACTTGAAATTTCAATTTATGAAATAAAAAAATAATTATTCTAAGTGAATCAACTAAATAAGAAAAAATAAATTAAACAATAATTTTTTCAGTGTATCTTCATTCCTGTCGAATCACTTCTGCAACTTCTTCAATATAAACAACTCGCCAATTTTTTTGTTCCCCACAAAGCTTTCATTATAATGGTTTCAAATATCAAACTAAAATTTGGGCATGAATAAGAATTTGAATTTTCAAAAACCAACAGAAATGATTAAATGTTAAAAAAACCCAAAACCACTTAAAGACAAACAAATACAGATTCGACTTATACCAACATTCTAACCTCAAAAATGAGTGTAATATTGACATTTTTTACCATTTTATTAGTACGTCACTTGAAAATGAAAATGTTACATCAACATTACACCTCCCTTTGTTCTTTACTAATGAGATAATAATATTTTCCTACCTGGAAATGGTGTGTAATATTTTCCAAAAGGAAGATCCTTAGATATATCTGGGTACAGGTAAACAAGATGGTTCAAATCTGCCACACGATCAGCTAGCGACCTAATTGCAAAATCTTTTTGAAGTAAAGGGCTGCAAACTAAAGACTTCACCAGTATCTAGAAAATAGGATAATGTAAAGCCATATAAAAAAATAAGTTATTTACTTAGATCATCGGTATATGACAAGGGAACCCTAAATTTCATTTCCACACATTTCAACTTTATTTAGAGTTCTGAAGAAGACTTAATAATAATAGTAATGTCAAAACGCAGGCGAATTAAGTGTTCCCTTGTCTGATCCTGACGATTTTCTAAGTATAACTAGATATGAAAAACACAAACCTCTTATAGAAAATAAGTAAAATTGAAAACTCACCTGAAACCCAGGCAATTGTGATTCCTCCTAACTCACTGTCTGAAAATCTCAGCAAAAATGTACCACAAGTACAGGAAGCTAGTAATTCTTCGGCCTGCTTTTTTCTAACAAATCCCATTATTGCACTAAAAAAAAAATACATAATATATCTCATTTTATTATTAAACAAAAATCTGTGACGTGTTCAAGAATAGCCATCCATTTGATGACTGCAAAAATTTGTTATTTATAGTAAAATCATTATTTACTCTCAGGGAGGAATAAATTTGCGGGCAAGTCATTTTCCTTCGAAAAAATAAAATTTGACAAAAATCAAATCAAACCATCATATTTTTGTTAAGTAGGTTATTTTCTATATGATATAGCCATTCACACCCTTTTGGTTGGTAGCATTTTTTATATAAAAAAAATCTAAATCGCCAATTTACAAAAAAAAAAAAAATTAAATAAATGTTTTTTCAAATACACATCCCACAACTATTTGAGATGGCAACATAATTTATTTTTTTGTACGAACGGGAACAAAACAGAATTTTACTGCCTCAAAAAAAAGGAGGCAAATGAGCATTTATTCCATGAGGGATTTAAAGTCGTTATAGAAACCTATGAACAATACAAACATAATGTAATGTCAACATTTTTATTTTGCCAAATTCTTATTGGTAGAAAGAACAAAAAATTTAGAATCAAACATTTAATAGCCCATAAATCTTACAATACTACAAAAAATTTTACAAAACTTGTATCTAAGCTACCAACCGAAGACAAAATTAAGACTATTTACAAGACAGACTGCAACGATTGTAATGGTACTTATATAGGTCAATCAATACATGCAAAAATACAACGTAAAAACTCAAAACTAAAACAAGACAGCACACAAAACCGCCCATTTAATTTCACATAGTGTTGTTAAATATCATGAAATTTATAAAAATGAAATATTTCATTGAAATATTTCAAATTTTGCAAAAAAATGGAAATTTGGGAAAT
Organism: Rhamnusium bicolor; assembly: GCA_029963845.1. Taxonomy (NCBI): domain Eukaryota; kingdom Metazoa; phylum Arthropoda; class Insecta; order Coleoptera; family Cerambycidae; genus Rhamnusium; species Rhamnusium bicolor. The sequence goes on along the minus strand of JANEYF010004296.1, from coordinate 15,873 downwards.
TTTTGAAGTATATGAAATTTATAAATTTTCTGAAATATTTCCTTAAATTTCAGACATTTTTGAAATATTTCAATGAATGTTTGAAATATTTCAATAATTTCATAAATTTTTAGAAAATTTTCAAATACTCGTACCTAAAGTCCATTTACTTTCTGCAGTCCTAAATAAAGGTAGATTTTTTGCATTGTTAAATTGGCAATAATTTTTTAGGTTAAGTAATGTCATTAACGGCACGACAAAAAAATAGGACTGACAGCAGTTTGTAATTAAAAGGGAATTTTTTGTCCAACTTAACAATACGAAAATCTACCTGTAGTTAGAACTATAGAAAGTGAATGGGCTTTATATGAATTTTATAAGTGTAATGATCATGTTATGTTTTGGTAACTAATACCAGAGACGTATAGTCTAATATATTTTTTTTCATTTATATTTGTATAAATTACCTCAACAAAAGTTTACCTGGCTTTCTGTCGACATATCATCAAAAAATGAATTAATTTTCTGGTTTTTTGTCGATTTGGAAATAGAGATATTTGTTTGAAGGTTAAATTTATTGTTTTTAGTTAAGCCACTAGTGCTACTACAATCTGTAATGTCAGTGTCACTATTATAATTTTGTTGTATTTGTGCAGGACATTCTTGCATTTTTTTATATGTATTTTCATTCGAGTGGCATTGCAGAAAAACTTTGTTAAACAGTATTTGCAAGTAACATGTTTTTGTGTACTTTTGTAATGTTTCCAAATATCAGATTTTGTCTTCATTTTCAAATTATATCAGTAGCCAGAACTATATATTTTTCAACCAAAAAACAGCCTGTGATGTTTGGTCGTTAGTTTAGGTTAGAAAATTGGTAACTCAAAATTTTAGTGGGAAATTTTTAATGATGACAGACATGTAACTTGTAAACATGAAATTTTCTGAAATATATGAAATTTTTCCACTGAAAGTTTCAATACTTTCCAAAAATGTCATAAATTTGATATATTTCTTAAATTTCGACAATTTCATAAATTTCGAAATTTTAGCGATGGCCTTTGAAACTTTCAAAAAATTTCAAATTTCAATTTCAAATTTCACTATCTCACAACACTAATTTCACAACATACAAATATTAGAAAAAGAACCAGACTACAACCGAGGAAATATATACGAAATGCTACAAATAAATAGATATACATACCAACGTAATAAAAAATCACACTGCTATAGAAAATTTAAGTGTAACCTATTTTAACTTAATTAAATGATTGGGGTACATTATATAACATGAATTCAACTTTTTACATCTTGCGAAAATAATAATTCTTGAACTAAAATACCTTCATCATATACTCACTATTTAATCTAAACACCGATAGTCAAATATATACAGATCCAACGTTACCTACGTAACAAACAAAAAACACCAAACATGTAACAAAAATTAAAATAAATACCTAATAATTAATAGTGTAAGTATATAACGTAATGTAAAATAACCATAACTGTGTTTTAAAATATTATATTAATTGTAGGTTTCTGATGATGGTGTAATTAACCGAAACCTTAGAAAAAAAATTGGTGTACATCTGACCGAAATTCCCAAAAAACTATATCAAAATATTATTTTCAAAACTATCATTTGAAATGTCAGAATTTTAATATTTTTAATTGATATGTATAATATGTAAAATTTTATAACCAGACAAAAAGTTTATTAGACGCCAGAAAAAAATCATAGTAATTCCTCCCAAGATATCCTGAACTTAAATATTGTGAAAAAGTTTGTAACAGCCGTTTCTTTGTAAACACGATAACTAATAAATTTTGCCCTTATATTTGGTGGATATGGTAAATAGTAGCGTAAAATTCTCTCTATTAAAATGTAGCCATCATAATACATTTGCGATTTCTTTATACAAAGATGTTTCTTCAAATAAAAAAAATACATAAATCAATATCTCTAGTACTTTTGAAATATTACTTCATATTTGTAACTCTTCTTTGAAAACTGACATGTTTGGCCATTTTCGCATAGTAAATAACCAATTTAACAAGAATCTGTCGATTTGATGGTTCTATGCTCAAGAGTCATTTTCAACCTAATTCACTTCTCTAAAATATAACATTCATTTTATGCTAATTAGGTTTGAAAATGACTTTCTAGATTGGCATAGAAGAATCAAATTGACAGATTCCTGTTAAATTGTTTATTTATTATGCAAAATGACCAAACATGTCGGTTCTCAAAAAAACTGTTACAAATATGAAGTAATATTTCAAAAACTGCATTGCTGACATATATATTTTTATTTTAACAGAACTAATTAAATTACATTTTATTCAACGACTAAATTTTAATGTTGTGTCCCGTAAATTTAGGAATGTGCGATATTGAACTAATTTTTAGACAATAAAATACCAGTATCACAACTAGTAGGTATCCAATAAAAATGTTAAAAAAATATATTATAAATACATACCCATCAACCCATGGCCCCCTCAAATGTTCTCTTGTCAGTTTCATGATTGCATAAAACCACTCCCAAAAAGTGAAGTTTCTCTCGCTCAATGGTTCTTTACAAAACTGCGCCCAGCTCAACACTGAATTGCTGGATTCGTTGTAATTACCTCTGAATCCCTTCTCGGCCAAAAATCGTAAATTTTCATCTGTCAATGGTCTGCCTGTCGCTGATCTGAATTTTAAAGACAGTGCTTCGGCTACTTTCCCCCAAGCAACCTACAAATTATATTATTGACATAACTGACAGAATGCATGCACTTATTCAGTTGTATACAGACTACAATATAACTGTGAAATAAGGAAAAATTTGAATTTTGAAAATGAACAGAATCTGCTGAACTTAAAAAAATTAAATTACACAAATCTAATGTTGGCAGTCACTCAGTCACGGTCACCATGACCGGTCATTTACTGATCAGGTCACGATGAAGTTGACTAGACATATAGCAACATGTCCAAGGTCAACTTGACTGGTCAACTTGTCCAAAATTTTAAATGCCCTACTATTTCCCTTGAAATTTTAATCATGATATTTGACGATGTGAACTGTCAATCACCTGTTTTTGTTTAAAAAATTACAAAAGTTGGCAAAGAAACCTTCGACCATAAATAACACGATCGAAGAAACCCTTATTTGGGATTTCTTTGAAAAAAAAACCAATTGGTGTTAAAATATAGGCACAATGCCAGGTTTTGTGAAATGAAGTATCAAAGTCATGCATGCTACTAGTGGTGGCTAGTGAAATTTAGTATTGGAGCATGGAATCCAAGCGATACTTCAAGGTACAAAGAAATTATATATATTTTTTTATGAAATTTGAAATGTCAATATATTTTTCTCCCGTTTTTGAAAAAAAAAAAAATGGAAATATTTTACAAATTCTTAAAAAAATGACCTAGTGAGGCACACAATTTTTTCAAATTGTTTAGCAAATTTCTATCGCATTTTTTTTCTGCAAAACTTCACTTAGTTTTGATAGTTATGCCTTAAAGTAATGTTTGGGTCCCATACTCCAATACTAAGATATGACATAACCTAAATCTCACCAGCCGCCACTGCATGCTACTTGCCTGACAAAACAGTAGTAAAAAATTGCCAAAAATGTTATAAAAATATGAAGCAATTATTCATTCCCAAAGAGAGTGCAACTCCAAAAAGTGTTACATTGGATAAATTCGTTAACAAAACCAGCGAGCAACGAGAACATCTGTGATGATGAAATATTTAGGTGAGCTAAGTTTAGATGATGGGCGTGAAAAAATAAAACGCCAAAAAATTCTAATTTGCATAATTTTCTTCAATATAAGCCTGGTTTATACAAGTATTAACACACCATTTTGATGAGAAAATTATGACACACTCGGTGGCACTTTTATTTTTCATTTTTAAGAATGACCGGTTTCATGGCTCATCTCGACTGGTCACGATAATCCGATCAGTCATGAACATGTAGTGATGGGTAGTTGACCAGTCACGATGGTCAACTACCCATCACTACATAAATCCTATTAAATGTTTGTTTTACATGAAGCACCCCAGCCAAGGACTGCTTCTTACTTACTTTGTCAGGGACAGCAAAGGGAACTCTTCCGGGTTCACTGAAGGCATTATCCCAAGTAACAGTAGCCCAAGCATGTGGTTCTTGATTTCCATGTACAATCACAACAACTGGCAAACTCAAAGTCCACACTTGGAACATCAATTCTCCACCACCAACACTGAACTGTGATTGAAATAGCAGTGAAAATTTCTCATCCATAACACTTTCTGTTCCTTTCTTCTCGGCACGTTTGATTTTCTTCAATTGCATATTTCTAAAGCTTACTGATAATTGTCTTGTGGCTTGTTGGTACTCCATTGTGCCTGTGTTGTTTAGAATTTCTCCAGAACATTCCCCACTCTTTCCAAGCTTATCATTCTTGAGCAGCATGTTGGCCTGTGATTCGGATATTATAGTCACTTTGACCTGTGGTGGGGTCATGTGAACGTTTAGTTTGCCACCAACTAATAATCGAACTGTCGCTGTAAATCTAGAATAAACAGCATTTATTTAAAAAATTCAGGAATTAAAATTACAATTCTTTTACTAATGGAAAATATTTTACTCACCTTGTGTTCGTTTTCATTACTTGTGGAGGTTGCTTTTCAATAATAAACGTTGATGTAACAAGTGTAGATAGCAGTTGGGTAATTTCGGCAAGAAGTTGTGGAAGTACATCAGCAACTCCTGGAGGATCCAATGCAAGTTTCTGCTTCAATCTTTCTACCTCTTTTATTTGCTGTCTATTTAACCAAATTAATTCAGCCAAACTCTCACACCTTAAATGGTAATAATTTCAATTTAATTAAAATTAATGTTCTTCTCTTATATCACTCTTAGAATTATAAATTATTCACTTACCATTCTTGTATAGTATTTAGATTACTATTAAAGTTGGCCCCATTTCCAGCTAATTGTTGTTCTCTCTTCCATCTTATTAACTCTTCATCCAAAACATGTGTTTGCAATTGTGTTAATAACTGAAAAGTTTCTTTCAACTTTTCCCCCAATGCTAACCTTAACTGCATTAATCCTGCCACTTTTTGATTTAAAACTTGTTCCAGTAGCTCTTTTTGTCGTTGGAGCTTTTGTATATTTGTACCTGCTTGTGCGTTTGGTTGACTTGATATTTGTTGCAAATGTGCTACAAAAAAAAATAATAATAATAATATAAGCCATTTCAGTTTTTTCGACACTGAGACAATCATAAAGGAACATACCAGAAAGTAACACTAGATTTAAAAAGTGTATACGCAACAAACAAAATGAAAAAAATATTAATCAGAGGACTGAGAAAAAAATTCTGCGGTTTTAAGTTTATAGTTTATATTTTTACTAACATTTGAATGCCGAATCTAAATCTCCTACTCAGTTTACTCTATCACGTAAGAATTTCAAATCAATCAAGCCACAAGTTAAATGTGAAACATGTGTTTATTATGAAATATAGGTATATATAAAAAGTATCCCTCATATCTAATCAAATATCTAATTAAAAATTATAAACAAAAAATAATTAACTATGATAAAACAGAAAATAAATAAAAAATATTATACAGGGGATGTAAGTTTAAGATGAACAAGTTTCCTCTATTTCAAATGTGTGCTTAGTTGATTTCCGTTTATGTTGATCTTGTACAGCTTTTTGTTTTAAAGATCAACAGTAATCGGCCAACATGTTTATATCTCATCGCCTTTCATAACGTCTCTCCATTTCTTTTATATCATGATGAAATCATTCACCACACCACAGGACAACAAATGAGACCAACCAAACTGATAATGTGGCATGGCCATATGGCCAAGTAGTGTATGATAATTTTATCCTTGATACGCCCCAGTGTTTATAACTGCCATTGGAGTGGTAATTCGTAAAAAAATCTCCCAAATATAAAGCTAATATGTGAAATAATGTCATCGAACCAATCAAAGACAAAGACGTCGCACGAAGCAGTTCTAATGAAGCTCTATACTCCCTTTATCCCGCTACTACCGCTCCATAACAATCAGAGCCCAGTCGGTGGTGGGTATCTAGTGGTGATTAGATAAAATAAATCGGTACATCTATTCTAACATTTTCTAGCAGAACACTTCTTTTCTACTATATCTCAATTCAATTATCCACGTCAATTTGGCTAAGAATTTTATATTGTACGATATATTGGGTGTAGAGTGACCGGCAGGGGAATGTAAGTGGTATGACTGGTAAGAATGTCATCCAATATACTAACCTTGGACTGTCACGTGTATATAGAGCCAGCCACGATCGTGTCCAAATTTTTAATCATAATATTTTGATTTTGGTGTGTTGTACTGGCGCATTTGTATGAAAAATTATTTGGATTTTTAAGGGATCATGTGTAGGATGAAGCATGAAGCACTGATTATATTGCCTGTCGAAACATTAAAGTAAATTTGTTTAAACAATTGAATAATATTGATATTTTTGCATCAACAATTTATTTTCATATTTAGTAAAATTCCAACAGAAAATGTCATGACTTTTTGTTATATCAATAATTTATACATTAAATTTTTGAGTTGTAAATACATAGGTACGTACGTGAATTTGCCTATTTTCAACCTTTTACAAGTATATTAAAAAGAATTTTTTATGAAATATAATTTCTTACATCTTTGAACTATGTATAAATAACCTCTGCAAAACCAATTGAAGATTGTTTACTTTTAACCCTTCTTTCTGAATTGATTAAAAATACAACACAAGGTTTCGCACTCACGCGCATTATAGGATCTCTACCAAGACCATTTTCTTTAACAAATCTTCACAAGTTACAACATACAGTGTGGAAATTAAGTAACTCATAAATTCAGTAATTCCGTTGATATTAATTTTTTGGAAAAAATCAAGGGGTATAGTGATTTTAACTTCAGCAAATATTTTCAGTCTATTTTCAGTATCTTATGTCATTTAATTTTTTTTAAGTTATGACGTCCTCGACTTTTTTTTTAAATGACAACCTATATTTTTTATTATTGATTTTGGTAGTAGTTTTTATTCCGGTTCCGACCGTATAAAATTTTCAATATGTTATTTGAAAAAAAATCGAGAAAAACAGTCTTAAAGTTCAAATAACAAAAATTCATTAAATTGGGAAAATTTATCTAGTTGCCTAAGTTTGACGGAAAGTTGTCGACGGCACATTCATTTTTATTTTGAAATTATACAAACAGTTGAATTGAACTAACGTGATACACCGACAACTAGATAAATTTACCCAATTTAATGAATTTTTATTATTTGAACTTTAAGACTGTTTTTCTCGATTTTTTTTCAAATAATAACATATTGAAAATTTTATACGGTCGGAACCGAATAAAAACTACTACCAAAATCAATAATAAAAAATACAGATTGTCACTTAAAAAAAAAGTCGATGACGGCATAACTTAAAAAATAAATGACATAAGAAACTGAAAATAGACTGAAAATATTTGCTGAAGTTAAAATCGCTATACCCCCTTCGACATTTTTTCCAAAAATTAATATCAACGGAATTACTGAATTTATGCGTTACTTAATTTCCACACTGTATAATGTTTTGGCATGGTTTTTAAATACCTATATTTAATTGTCTGTTATTTAATGATTATTTACTCCTCACTTGATCTCTGAAAAGGCCAAAGTGATTTTAATGAAATTATGCATATAGTTTTGAGCAAAAGACAAGAATACAAAATTACATTTATATAAGGTTTAACCCTAGAAAGGTATCGATATTCAATTATACAGTATTGGTATCGATACGTAAATTTTATGTATATTTTTATAAGGAATACGTTAAATTATAAATAGATAAATTGATAAAACACAATTTAATTTAAGTTGAAATTTGCAAAATAAATCTATGCACTTATACAATAATTTAAAAACATACTAAGTAATGGAAAATTATAAAATAATTTTTTTATATATAAATCTTAAATGCATTTTGAACATATTTTTTTTGTGTGCCGCATATGGGTTTCTTGCATTTCAAGCAGTAGGTCGTGGTCATACTTCTTTTTGCTGATAGACATATGTGACAATAAGTTCAACGGCCTTTCAGGGATTCTGGTCATTGCTGTAATTTAGGTTGCTGTTTTTCTCATAACACTTCTATCATCCTGCGTAAAGGAATACTAAATCTAGAATTTTGAACCAAACGTGAAGATTGCCAAGATTGGGTCAACCTAATGTACAAATCCTGCATATACTTATCTCTTGCTACGGGCTTTCCACCATGTGTAATAACGTTATGGTTATATATTACAAAGGAATTGATGCATGCCATATTCAATAAATTATAAAAGATACACATTGGCCATCTTTTGGTTGTGCAATTACAATTAATGTTTTGACATGTTTGATCAAATGTGTCAACTACACCCTTCGTGGAATTGTAGATATGTATTATTTCTGGTTTGTGTGTTGTTTCATTTATAGTTCCTGTTTTATGCATGGTAGACAGTAAAAAAACATGTTTGGTACTTTTAGGCTTGTACAATACTAGGGTTGCCTTTTCATTATATGCAAACATGGAAGTATATAATTTTCTAAAATTGAATGGTAGAAGCCGTTACTTTGTGATAATCAATCATAATGATAGAATAAAAACACTTTTCTTTGTTTTTTATCATTGTTTTTAATATAACTAAGCCTTACTGCAGTTTCGACACTCAACGTGTCATTTTCAAAAGGATTCACAAACTGAATGAAGACATAAAGGAATTTTTGCAGATTTATACCTAAGGTGACCTTTCTAAGTATTTGACAATAATACCTACTTAAACCCTAATTAACATAAATTGAGATTACAAATCTAATTCTGGTTAATCCAGGATTATGGCATAAATATATCAAAAAGAGGTGTATAATATAATATAAGTCTAACTGGTCCTTAAGAAGGTTATTAGGTTGAATGTGATTATATTTGAATATTTCCAGTGATTCTAATAAATTTAATTTAAAACTTTTTTCTTGAGTATGTAAAATATTTAGGTTCTCTAATTTTGGAAAAGTGTGACCAGATTCTAAGATATGATTTGAAAAAGTTGAGTCGGTTTTATTGAGTCTAAAAGAACGTAAGTGTTCATTATATCGAACTTTAAATGTACGACCAGTTTGACCTAAATAAGTGGCATCACAATCCGGGCATGTTAATTTATAAACTCCAGATTTCTCCAGATTATTAGTTTTATCTTTTGCATTAAATAAAAGGTGTGAAAGTTTTGACTGTGATTTAAAACTAACTTTAATATTATGTTGTGACAAGATGTTGGCAATTTTTTCGGAAATATTTCCATAATATGTTAAAGAGACATATTTAGTACTTTCTTCATATTTGACATGTGGATAAATACTGTGGTAGGCTAATTTTAATTGTTTCCTATTAATTAAAGTTTCTATTGTTTTTACTTGAAAGCCATTGTTAAAAGCTATTGTTTTTATAGTGTCTAATTCTGTTTTTAGATCTTGCTCCGAAAGAGGAAATGTTAGAGCTCTGTGTATCATAGAATTATAAGCTGCCAATTTATGAGATATAGGACTGAGTGGGATCTCCATTGAGCCCCCTCTTAGCAGATATTTTTATGTCTCATTTAGAAGAAAAAATAATGTCATCTTGTCTGGCCAAAAAACATAAAATTTTGGTACAGATACGTGGATGATGTATTAGCCTGTTTTACAGGTACATTTAGGCAATTAGATATCTTTTTTAAACTTTATAAATAATATTCACCCCAATATTAAATTTACGTTAGAGACAGAAAAAAGAAAATAAAATCAATTTCTTAGACCTAACTTTAAAGCGAAACAATAACCGAAATTACATTTAATATTTACAGGAAACTGACATTCACAGATACTACAATATCTAATTCATCACTCAGTCCTATATCTCATAAATTGGCAGCTTATAATTCTATGATACACAGAGCTCTAACATTACCTCTTTCGGAGCAAGATCTAAAAACAGAATTAGACACTATAAAAACAATAGCTTTTAACAATGGCTTTCAAGTAAAAACAATAGAAACTTTAATTAATAGGAAACAATTAAAATTAGCCTACCACAGTATTTATCCACATGTCAAATATGAAGAAAGTACTAAATATGTCTCTTTAACATATTATGGAAATATTTCCGAAAAAATTGCCAACATCTTGTCACAACATAATATTAAAGTTAGTTTTAAATCACAGTCAAAACTTTCACACCTTTTATTTAATGCAAAAGATAAAACTAATAATCTGGAGAAATCTGGAGTTTATAAATTAACATGCCCGGATTGTGATGCCACTTATTTAGGTCAAACTGGTCGTACATTTAAAGTTCGATATAATGAACACTTACGTTCTTTTAGACTCAATAAAACCGACTCAACTTTTTCAAATCATATCTTAGAATCTGGTCACACTTTTCCAAAATTAGAGAACCTAAATATTTTACATACTCAAGAAAAAAGTTTTAAATTAAATTTATTAGAATCACTGGAAATATTCAAATATAATCACATTCAACCTAATAACCTTCTTAACGACCAGTTAGACTTATATTATATTATATTATACACCTCTTTTTGATATATTTATGCCATAATCCTGGATTAACCAGAATTAGATTTGTAATCTCAATTTATGTTAATTAGGGTTTAAGTAGGTATTATTGTCAAATACTTAGAAAGGTCACCTTAGGTATAAATCTGCAAAAATTCCTTTATGTCTTCATTCAGTTTGTGAATCATTTGAAAATGACACGTTGAGTGTCGAAACTGCAGTAAGGCTTAGTTATATTAAAAACAGTGATAAAAAACAAAGAAAAGTGTTTTTACTCATCATATAATTTTCTGTCTTTATTTATCTCTGCCATTTCTGTTGGGATTTCTTTCTTGTTTTTCTCAAAGTTCCAACAACACCGAGTTTGTAAGAAGCAGTCAATAACTTTTCAGCCAAGAGAATACTGGTAAACCAGTTATCCATTGTAATGTTACGGTTTGATCCGTGTATTGATTTTGTCAATGTTTCAACATAATAGTTCGCTAATGGAAGTCCATTTGTTTTAGTTGATGTAAGGAGATGCATCTATCAAATATTTTGTAGACACGTCACATAACAGAACAAACTTCAGGCCATATTTTGCCGGTAGTTTGGTATGTACATTCAAAATGTACAATGACCACGAAATCCTACCAGTTGTTCATCGACAGTGACATACGAACCTGGTTTGTACAAGCTTCTACATGCATCTATAAACTGATTCCAGATGTTTTCTATCGGTGCAAATCTAAATATTAGTCTTTTTTTGTCGCGTGTATTGCTGTCATCAAAACGTAAACAAGCTGTCAGAAATTTGAAATTTAAAGTGCTTTTAGCTCATTGTTGCTTTATATCTCATCCCACAAAAAGTAGTATCAAACATAGTTTTAGTAGCCAAGTGATTATCTTTCAAAGCTCCAGCCAGAATATATAACACAAGTAATGCTTTTATTTCTTCCAAACTTGTTTCAAAAAATGCTGCTGATTCAGCACTTAATTTTAGTCTTGCAGAACAAATCTTTTGATTGGTATATTCCACTATGATATTCAGAATATCGTCTGAAAAAAATATTTGAAATGCGCGTACGGGTCAAGTATATTTCGTAATTCCGGCGAAGGTCCAAGCTTCAATATATGATGTTCTCAGATGGAGTTTTGCTTTTCTCATTGGAAATTGGCTTGGAAAACCATTGGTAACCATTTTTCCGATTAAATTATCTTTTGCTGCAGTAATGACAAATGTGGATATTTTCTTGTTACTTGCATCAGCTAAAATCTCAAAAATAATGACATTAGAAGGTAAAATCGGTACCAAATATGTAAAACATAAATTTCCTGCGTATTTGCTTGTTCATATAAATTTGATGTCTTCAATATACTTCCGGATCCTTGTGATTTTTTAAGAGTTTTAGAATAGGTAGATTTTCGTTTTCCCAATTTTTGTCATCTAGCTCTAACAATATTAATTATAATGTAATTGTTACAATGTGATTCGGCAATAAATAATATTAACTAAAATGCTGTTTATTTTCCCTTCTGCTCTTATTTTGAAATTACATATTAAAAGGCTAAGATGCATTTTTTAAGTTGTTTTGCCATTTACATTTTAAGGACTGGTTTTCCATTTCTTCTTGCATTTATTTAGTAGATAAATTTCATGGAAACAGTAATTAATAATATTTTAGTAATTGTTTCCTCGGAATTTATTAATTAAATAAATATACAGGAAATGGAAAAGCCGGCCCTTATAAATGAATAATTTATTATCAGAGGAAGATCTCTGTTTAATCTACATATTTTTAGTTCTTGCCACCGAAGTAGAGGCGCTATAAGATAAGAAACGTCACAGCAGCTTCTATCCTCCACTATTGGCTTGCCTTTCTTTCTTTTTTCTGTTCTGTGCTGTTTACATAAACAGTCAACCAATGAGGTATTTAGGCAAGCATAGGTGGGAGTTTGAAAGGAGGGGCGTACGGATAGTATGCAGCACGCAAATTATTAATATGAATGCGTAAATTTTGCAACGATACCGTTCTAAAGTTAAGAATGCTGACCAAACAGTTCGAAAATGTTATAATTTATAATGTCTGGCATGTTCCAGTTCATTAATTAGGATCCTTAAGTACATGCATCTAGAAAATTCAGGAAATGATTCCCAAACCTATATTAAGACGAAAAGCTACTTATATACTTTTTCATTAATGATTTCTCAGGAAATTTTATTCTTGAGAAAAGTTGTTGCATGGTTTCAAATTAAATACTGTTACACAAATTTATATTAGTCTCGGTGCTTATGCCAAAAAATCAAATTGAGTCTAGAGTAAACTACCCTTATTTAAGATACCGAAAAATTTTATTTTAAAAAATTGTTTCTATTTCCAAGTTATGCCCAAATATAAAATTTGATTGACCAATTCGAAAAAATTAAAATTTCGTCTTTTTACTTTTTGCTCCTGATCTAAATTGATGACTACATTCTCTTGGGAGAGATATTTTATACATACTGGGTGGGTATGTTTTATACAATGCATGGATACTAGGTAAAGGAAAACTACATGCACAGAGTACGACACACAAATCATAAAAAAAATCCTCTTGTATCTCGGAACGTCGGAACAATTATTCCATACATACCACATTGAGAATTAGGACACAAAAATACAGAATAAATGAGCTTGGATCATATTGATATTTTACAGGTCGTCTTTTTACATGGTGGACTTGTCTACCATTACCATTTGGCCTGGTACAGATGAATCACCCTGTATATAGCATGTATGATACTGCTGTGAAATCCACTTTCCTTTACATATTTACTTCTTTTTGCAACCTGAATTTCCTTAATAATTATTTTTCGTCATATTGATCATACTTATTTTATTATCTATTTGATAACATAAGTTTGAACAACCTTACAAATTTATCCATTTTAAATGTATATAATATCAAATAAATATCAATGTAAATTGTTACATAATTTTGTTGTTACTTACCATTAATTTTTGTACATTCATGGTATTGCAGGGCAAATGCTTCTTGCTCTTGCTCCATCCTCCTTAAATCCTCGGCAGTATTCTAAAAAATTATGTCTACTTTTAAAATTTTCATTTTTACTCAGACGTTAACTTATATTCCAGAGCCTCAAAATATTTTAAACATACACGTTGTAAGAGCTACTTTTAATTATGACCTAAGGAGTGACAAAGATAGCACATGTATTTAGTTTTTGCACAAACAACATCAACATTCAGTGGAGGGACTCAGTTCACCTTAGTCGCTTGCGTGAGGATCCTCAACTCAATAGCCGACCCTGGCCTAGCCATTCTGAGAGGTGTAAGGTAGGGAGAGTCGAAGCGCATGCATTATGGGCGTATTACATTTTCAAAAGCATTTGTTACGTGTATTAAATATAGGAAATTATGCTAGCCCAAAGCAAAATTCTAATACAAGATTTTGTACAAAGTAATAAAAGTGCGGTTAGCTGTCTTGAATCTAAAAGAGAAACCTCATCGTAATTGTCAAATATGTGAATACTAATGTTAATGAACTTCAATGTTTTAAGCATAGTCAACTAAATCCAGTTAGTTGGATAATACCAGTCTGTTAAATCGAGAAAATGTGTTACAAGATTCTACAAATTCTATTTGGTTGCCATGGTGAGCTCTAGAATGGCACCTCTATTAATAAATTCGGAATTAGGAATTTAAACTCGTAAACATCAGCATGTTGTCAAAATTGTTATAAATTTGCGACAGCGACAGTGAAATAAGTCAAATGAAAAAATAAATAAATAACGCATTTGCCAAAATGGCTGTACAGTGATGCCAGTATAGGAGAATGTTGAGCCTTAACAGACTAGTATTAGCAAGCTAACTATGCAAAATGTCATTTTGTTAGCGTTTCAATGGGATGTCTAGAAAAAAGAGTATGATTCAACATACAATTCTTGCCCTTAAATTTAAATTACTAATAAAGGTTTTTTATATAAAAAAAAACTCTCATAATTCTTTATATTTCTGTCATAATCATATACCTGTGTTCTGCCTCGCAATACATCAATTTTGTGTAAAACTTCTGCTCCGGCATTAGAAATCATCAAGTTTGGTAAACCTGTCAGGTTTTCTCCACCAGCAGCCTGTACCAATCTCATTTCAGTAGCTAAACACTGTCTTACGTATGTGAAAAGTTGCATCGGGTTACCACTAAAAAATAAACAAATAAATAAAAATACAAATAATTATTTGACATATCTTTCCACTAACATTAAATAATAGTAAAAATTGAGCCCGCGCCGTACATAAGGGGTACAGAGGGTTGTATTTACTTGTGGTGTTTAATTAATTAATTATTTCAAAACATGTTTACTTTTCTTTTGGGTGAATTAAACAATTTAAAACATAAATAATAAATTAACCAGAAGTTGTAAATGGAAATTAAAAAAATTGATATGGAGTCATCAGAAAATGTTAATGAATGACGTGATTTATCTAGGAGTCACCTAAACACAAAATTACGAAAGAAAACCCGCGGGCGAAGATCGGAAAATGGTGCAAAAGAAACAGCGCTCTAATAGAAGAAATATGAGAAAATCTGAAGAAAACACTGGAAACTTTAAAGGAATTAACTCGAAGGTGTGGATTTATCTCTACAAATTAATTAGTATGTAACGGAGGATGACAATGAAAATCATTTTATTGTGAAGATAAAAGTCTAAACAAGAAATCATAAGGTTTGTTCCACAGCAGACTCGGACTAGTTTGAAACCGTCAGAAATATTCGCCCAGTTAAGTATTTATTTTCAATTAGTAGGTGTATGAATGAAATAACCAAATCAATAAAATAAATTATATTTTTAAATAGAAATAACATCATTATATTTGCCAATACTATAAATGCATTGTAGTACAAAAAGATCGCACTTAATTTGATATACAAGCAAAAATCCAAGCAACAAAATATAATTGCCTATCTCGATAGTGTAGCACACACGTGGTAAGTGCATTTCTTGTCAAAAATAAGTTAAATACATTAAATAAGCGCAAACGTCTGAAATTGTTGTTTAGTGTATTTAACTCATTTTTACAAAAAAATGCATTTACCACGTATGCGCTACATCATCGATATATAATGGCAAAGGTAGGTTTAGCAGACCTTTTTGGCCTATACATGGGTTCATTTGAAGAATGGCATAATAGGATTTGTTTAATTTACCGCAAACAAAGTCCAAATGTGAAAGACAGATCAGAATCGTGCCAAGTTCCAAGAAGTTTAACGCTGTCAGACAA